>JTDE01001895.1:13641-27737 GCA_014338405.1 Paragonimus skrjabini miyazakii | reverse complement strand
CGGGGTGGGGTCCCTCAAGTCAACCCTCATCCGCGGCATAAACGACCGGCAAGTAGCAGAAGTTACCGTTCTCTCGACAATGACATTACTAACCGATCTCGACTTTCTCCTACTGTTTTACCTTCTATTTCTTCTGCCTTACATATGCCCGATCGTTTACCGTACCGGGCATTATATACTGAGGCCACCAACAGTCGGGAAAACCCCGTGGTGGTCAACCAACAACGTGGTCACGAAATATGAAGACCCTGACTGCTTCATTGAGCAAAGTGGGTAGGTGTCGCCTGCCTGGATGGGGTCCTCGTGATCGCTCAAACCGCTAGTTAGAGACGCTATCCGAGATGGCAATGTGTCGCAGTCAATGGCGTACCTGTATCCATACCACTTCTAGTTCTTCTGCTTAGTCTACTTTTAATAATGTTGAACTTTCTAAGTAACGTTTTCTTCTAGGATATTCCACGTCGCTGATAAGGGGAGCGGCGGCCCGAGCCACAGTACCTTTTGGTCAGGCTCATGGTTGTTATAATGATTGTGATGATGAACCCTGATATTCGGCAATGTATACTTCGTGGTTTTCGAGTGGTCAACGCAGACTTAGGATTCGAGCAATGCATCGACGATCTGCACCACAGTCTGCACAATGTAACACTGTACTTCGAGCTTTTTGAACTTCATGCGGATCATAGCGAGGATAAACGGTTCAAGTACAAACAAAAGTAGACTGTCATCTCGGTTGGACTTCATACGTATAAAAGTGGCCATCCCTCCGGAGTGAAGGGAACTTTCTAGGTATTACGAACCTTGTACAACAAATTGAGCATGTCTCTGATGGTCGCGCATTTGTGTGTCCGCTCGACATCGTTGCAAGAGTGAATACTTATTCGGGACGACCTCCACGAGCAGGCCGGGTGCGAATAAACAGTGTAGCCGAGTGCCTTGAACCCCGCTGCATTGGTGCGGCCAATGAAAACGGCGACCGCTTATTACACCTGCGCGGTACTCACAAGTTGGATATAACGAACATCCGATTCTGGATGGGTACGAACGATACCATGATGTGAACTCATTTAAGAAATGGAAATTATTTACTTCATTAAGTGGTCAAGTAATAGCGCGAAGAGGGACCTTGTGAACAAAAACCGAGTTTCATCAAACAGAACAGTCGACAACTTTGCGACTACAGACTCACCACTGACTGTGACACAAAACCATGTCGAGTAGTCCTCGACTAGTGGTCCAGATAGTCGCAATTCTCAACTGAACAGACAGTATCTACTAAACATGTTCAGCGGAACTGTCTAGCTTTTCATAACCCGTGACCGCGTCATCGCCTGGCCGCTTTGTGGTTTCTTCCAACCATTAGCAACCACACTGAACAATGTGAGGTTTGGCGGACACCCTATCGACATACGAAGTAGGTGACCCAACCGGCAAACACTGCATTTTCACTACCTCGGTGACCAACCGCGAACCAGCAAATTTCCCAAATACGCCCCCGACGGACCGTTGCGTTGCTCACATAATCAGCCCATTCAATACAGGTTAACTGGCGGGGAAAACGGCTATCAAATGCCGAGAGTCAGTATGCATCCTCCACATGAATGGGCCACAGAGCAAAACTGACCGTAAACACACATTGTAAACTCTGCTTTGCACTGACAAATGGACGTCTTTGAGACGCCACAAGCGACAGATGTTGGCGAATGCACACAGACTATTACGCACAGCTAGGTGAAGCCAAGTGAACAAGCCTTTAAAGTGCTCAGTGTCAAGTCATAGCGACGAGCTGTAAATTCATGAGCCATCTTCTTCACACATGTTCACATTGGTAGTTTGTCGACGACCAGTTTAACTACGAACAGGGGAAAAAGCATCCGGCTGTTCCCTGATAAAAAATGCCCTGTCTCTCTCTTTCTGTCGACCGGAAAAGCCTGACGGTCCACAAGCACACGCTTCGTAAGTATGCGCCTTAGTTCTTGACAATCACTGTCATGTTTACAGCCAGAATGGAATGGCTGAGGTGTGCTCATAAGTTCTGTCGAATCAGCAAACATCCCCTTCTGTGCTTCTTTGGAACATACCTATTCACAAGAGATTCGCACACCTGCCGGGATTTTGAACATTGCTTGTTCGGCTCACTCTACTGTTGTAACCCGGACAGTTTGTCAGTGCTGTTTGGTAGGCGTTCTGTGTATCTTCTCCCCTCAATCTCCAACTATCAGCATCAGCAGCAGCAGTATCACAGACAGCCATATAACAACGGTTCTCACCGGTGTTGCTGTCGATGATGATGATGATGTGGATGTTGAAAGCGGAGGAAGAAAATGAAAGAGTGGTCTGGCCTGTCAAGAAACTGTGTGATACTTCCCGGTCGCTTAAGTCGTGGTAATGGACTAAACTTAGGGACCTCACCCCGAGTTTCTAATTCAAAGGTCTGACCTGAGAGACAAAGGGAAATAGGTTTTATTTGGCATACTGACTTAAAAGTGACACGCTTGTCTAGTCCGAAAACGCGATAAACCAGACAGTACCGTTTGACTCTGCCCACTGCAGCGCGTGATGAATGTAGTCGAATCTGCAACAGGGTTCTGAATAACATTAAGTTTGTCTATCTTATTTAGTACCGTGCCGCCGATTACGGTCAGCTGTTCGGCGACTGAAATGCTCTTTGTTGGAACATACCTGTTATAATCCCATTATTTCCTAGCCGGAAGATAGCACTGTCGCAACTATAAAAGGTGGATTATAATAAACAACAAATAGCAACTATAAAAATAGGATTGTGTCTCGCTACCTAAGCATTTCCACGCGGTCAATAGTGCGGTGCAAAACCATGTGACTGCACTCGCTTTTTACCCGACTGCATCCCTTGGACCAAACTAACATGTTCTTATATAGTCATTTTGGCGGAGATATCAACGTTCGAGTTGGCTACCTTGCTATAACCAAGTCCTGTTTATGTGGCAGGTTTGGGAAAGTATCATAAAGGTCGGAAAGTGGCGAGCGAATGTTGCGACTGTGCGCTCAGCATAAGCTATTTTAGCACCAGTTACAGACGTGCGCGACGTTATTATGGTTGGCACCCTCCTTCTCCGAATTAAGACTGGTTTCAGACAGACCAAACAGCTGCTAGTTATAAATGGCGGGACTCCATTCAGAACTCTCGTTCGCATATATACTTGGATTTCGACCACGCGTTGGTATGCTGTCGTTTCGTTCTTACATTTGATGAGCAATGACACCACCGACAACAAAGACTGGCTATTGAGAAACTGGCTACACCGTCGGCAAACCATAAGTACCAAACTAGTCTAGAAAAAAGACCAAACAGTTCACACCCAGCAGACACTAACTGCTGCTCGAACTAAATCACACAGGCCATTTGTGAAGTAGGTACTATAAAATGCCTTGGAACCTTGAGGCGTAGCCTGACCGCCGACCGTGAGGTTTGGTTTGTGGAGAAAGTTAAGAAAATGGAAACCGCTTTTGCTTCAGAGAACACCGGCAAACTCCTCAAGCTTATCCGTGCCACCGGACCCAGGCGACGATCTGTCAATGAGGCCATCAGTCAGGCAGATGACACACTCATCTACAATAGGTTCAGAAAGTTAAAGTGGGGGGCGGAACATTTTGAGAGTCAGACTAACTGACCTAATGCTTTTACTGTGTTACCACCACAAACTTGTAATTCAACACCCTGGTCAGTAGGCTTGGAACTATTACTGGTACTGAGGTCTTCAATTGCATTTCGGCTCTCAAAGGTAATAGGACTGCTGGTCCGCATGATCTCGTGCCGGCATTTTTCAAAGAAGACCAGGAGACGTTTGCGGAGGCCTAGACTCAATTGTTTCCATTTGTGGACGACAGAAGCCATCCATCTGTGTTGGGGTCACGCGATAATAGTTCCTATATTCAAAAAGGGTATCAGGAGCTCTTGTGAAAACCATAGAGGAATTAGTTTGACCCCAGTCATTTCTAGGGTTGTGGCACCCAGTATACTTCGTCGATTCACTGCATATACGGAGGCAAACATTAGAGAAGAAGTAGGACTTTATCCTGAGCGGGGATGTATAAACCACATTTTCACTCTCCGTCTAATTCTGAAACAGGGTCATGTATATTACCGACCAACAATTGCCGTACTTCTCAACTACAGAGACGCGTTCGATTCGGCGGATCGATCTACAATTTTAGAGTCGCTTAAACGCAGGGGTATGCCGACCAAGTATGTAAACATACTGTCAGTGCTTTATTCCCATATTTCAGTTCAGGTTAGGTTTTATGGTGAACCGTATAACAAATTCAGTACCAGGAACGGCGTACATCAACGCAGTCCATTTGCATCATTTTGTTTAATCTTGAGGCAGATGAAATAATGGAGGATATTTTCCAGTACTCAAGATGCTGGCGTACACCTCCCACATGGTGATTATGCGGATGACAAGGTGCCACTATTTGACAACTTTCAGGCAGTAAAAACAATGCTAGACGCCATTTTGCGTTCTGCTAAATACTTCGGAATGCGCTTTGCAGCCACAAAATGCAAAGTAATTCCGCAAGACTACTGTTATCACGTAGATGTTATGTTGGATGGTGAGGTAATGGAAGTTGTTGATCGACTCGTGTTCTTGCGAAACCGTATCGGCGGCGCTGGTGGTGGTGTAGAGATTGTAACTAAAGCGTGTATCTCCAAAGCTAGGGCGGTATACGCCAAACTGGGGCACCTCTGGTAATAGAGAAGTATCGCTCTGAGGCTTAAGTTTCGCGTATATAAGGCAATTGTGAGGGTTGTATCACTTTGCGGCTACCAAACATGATTACTCAGGGTAGATGTGAACCGCCTTCAGGTATTTGACCATCGATGTTTCCGTTCCATTGCTCGCATCGGGTGACACGAGCGAGTAAGTAACGACCAGGCTAGCAAGCGAATGTTTAGCACTGATTGAACCCATGTTGAAGTTCAGTCGGCTTCGTTGGCTAGGACGCGTGCGTAGGATGGCTAAGGACTACATTTCGAGGCAGCTGTTATACTGGCAGCTAAAAGCAGGTGAGCAAACTCGTGGTGTTCAGATGCTGCAATACCAAGATGTTATCCAAGTCTTCGCGTTGTTAATTCGATTTTAAGCCAAGAGAGGATCTAGCTTTGATCAGCACCGTCTAGAGGACCATCATCTGGACGACAGTCTGAAGGTTCACACAATGACGGTTGCGCAGCCGCGAATTCACGCGTATGGTACACGAGGGAACTATACGTATCATATGTCGTGCTGGCATGAATGCACGACGTTACGACGAACGCGATCACGAAGTCGCCGGTCTACCGGGATTGGTAGGTCATCAACGTATTCACAGTACATCAGGCACGCGTGAGTCGAGTAAATAATGTCCTCCCATTCTCTGGGGAGTTTGGCCACGAAGTCCTGCTGTTTCCTTTCTTCAGCTGTGTTGATAGACTTTTTGCTGAAAGTTGTTTCTGGTTTTCAGTCCATGCTCAACTCTGCTTTTCTTCTTGGTTCGATCCAGAGTGCACCAATATGTACACATATATTGGAATACTTCTAACTTCATATTTCTGTTATCTCTCATCCTGACTTAGATATTACCATCAGAATCTCTGCTGTATTCCGAGAGATAAAAGCTCCATTTGTATAACAACCAGCTAAAACCAGCTAACCAGTATTGGTCGACTGGACCACAGAAGTCTCGATTCACACTTTTCCTGGTCCCATTCCTTGGGATTTATGCTGGATACGAAGTGTGAGTGAAACCACAAATGGTACTGCGCAAGTTACTTGTGGTGATGGTTATGCAAAAGTGTACTTTGGTTTCTGTCAATGTGACTGGTTAACCCGGAAACGGATGCCACCGATCTTGACAATCTGTCTGGGGTTCCGATGGAGGCACAACATAGCAGGGTTTAGAGCCAAACAGTCACAAACAACTACAGTGAAATGTAAAATGCCATAAACCTCGACGTTAATTTACATCATCACCATTACCAGAGATGTGAGCCTGACCAGAAAGTACTGTGGGTCGAGCAGCCGCTCATTGCAACAGTGACGTGGAATACTTTAGAAGAAGGCGCTACCGAGAACGTTAAAAGATAAGACTAAGTGGAAGAACTAGAAAGGGTACGAATGCAGGTACGCTACTGATTGCAGTACATTACCATCTCGCGTTGCGTTTCGAACCAGCGATTTCAGTGATCATGTGGACTCCGGCCTGGCAAGCGACACCCACCCACTTTGCCTAATGGGACAACCACAGTCTTCATATTTCGTGACCACGTTGATGTTTGACCACTCCGCGGTTTTACATGACTGCTAACGGTCTCCGTATATAATGTCCGGTACGGTAAACGCTTTGCTGGCATACAGAGTACGTGAAATGACCATTTCGGGCTTTGCAACGTGATTAGTTGACCAACTGAACGTGCATCCCGAGCGTTCCGGAATACACGTCGGCGAACGGCATAGTGCTCGCATGATCAGTCCACTTGATGCCGGCTTACTGACAGGAAGCGATGGTCAAATACATCTTCGTTGTGAACCACAGAGCAAAATGGAATGCACAAAATTATTATACACCCTTCCCTTCAGTGACAACCGAACGTCGTTACAACGCCACAGATGACGCAGGTTGAAAACGGTAACTCGTGCCTTTGCTATCCTCGCTGATAACTGACGAACTGGCACTATCCAAACATATGAAAGTGACCGTCTCAAGCCGATTGCTTGCAATAAAGAAAGTAGGATTGGGAATGCCCCAGTCTTGAAGCATCACGCTGAACCTTCAAGGTGCAAAGCGCATTCCATACAAACCAGTCCGGTCATTCATCCTGTTCAGCATGGGCCTGCATGCTTTCGCCAGAAGTGCTAAGTACGACTGTGTCATGCGAAAAAGCTAAACAGCATACATGGTGAGTAGCCAGTTACCTGTGGACGATAGTATTGATGAATGAAAGTACAGCCTGCCATTTGACAAAATCTGAATCTTTTGAAAATCAATTATAACCAAGGCATTGATGTGATACATAGTGTGTATCAAGTCGATACATTTTAGCAGCTTTAGTAACGGTTTGCATGGGGATACTGGAGGAACAGTTAGTCTAGGAAAGGAAACCGCCCCTTCAAATATAAACTAGGGTTTACAAATCACATAAAGAACAAAGCGGGACAAGTGACCAGTGTGAGGCTCTTCGTGCAGTCAGTCACCAATTTGTATAAATTAACTCCTGCTTTACTCCGAAGAAAATCGTCGGTTTGTCTTCAGCGGCATGTAGAACACGAGAGACGCATAGATTAGAGTCACAAGCGAGAAAGAACGTTGGTATGTAGCTAATTACCTCAAATGTTGTCTGCTGATGAACCTGTCGTTGATGATGTGCTTCTTCATACTGACTAACTTCTGGGTCCCCTTACTTTCGACCAAATGTGCATCGAAAAAGTCAAAAATGAATTTATTGTGTGGATCTAGATAGTTTCAAAATCAATCTTCAGAAGGTTAAAGTCACTAATAGCTAGGGCCTGCGAAAACTCCGTGAAGATCAAACTGAGTATTATTAAAGCACTAATCATCAGGTAGAGGAAAAGACAGACTGGTGAGCAAAATCTGCTAGATAAACGAACGTGGTATTAATGTCAACAATGCGCTATACAACTTCAGGTGAATCTGAAAGAACATAATGGAACACGGCGGACAGAATCGCACGTCGTACGACAGGTAGCCATCAAGAGGATTTGTCCACTATTCACCCCAAAGTAAATTTATATTTTCTGAAGTTCCTCATACATCAAATCTCCGTCAAGCCATTAAAACAGAGCTCGAGTGATCCATACACTTTAAAAAAAAGCTATTTTGTTAAGATGCAACGCAATCGTGTAGCAAGAGAGGGTTCTTTTCTTGAATCTGTTTTCAATAATCAGAACCTCGTAGGAATTCTATTTTTGTTGGTTGGTTGAATTCAGCAACTCCCAACACTTTAGCCCAATTTATGACAACGGAGACATTGCGTTTCTTTCATGTTAAACAGACAGGTGCAAGCAAATGTAGGGTGGATTCGTCCGAAATGGTCACTGTACTAACGAGAATGTTTGAGCTATCCGCGAAAAGATACTGCGTATTCTAACAGGCAAGCGCTTTCTATGTTCATTTCGCATATTAGATTGACTAAGCAAGGAGCAACGAGACTTATAAACACCTAAGGGAAAAACCAATTACGTTGCAGTCTTACACGTTGCTAGCCGTGTAACGAACATTCTGTAATTCATTTCTGTTACAGCAGACAGGATGGCCACGGTACATTAGCGCATGAAGCCAGTTTTCAAAAATTCGTTGACTTAAAGAGTTCCAGGTAAACTAATGAATGATAAAGAAAGTCCTGTTGCACGGAAGTTAACACATATGAACCACCTCCAAGCAAGATGAACCCTGTAACCGACTGAGGAAGTACCAGCATGAATTCTGCTGCAACCGGCTGAGAGGTTTGTGCACATATCAGTAACGTTCGGAACGTCTTCCTACTTGGACCTTATCAACAGGCTGGTCGTAGACTTTCAAAACGTCGGCAGGTAACTGCCAATTAGTTTTTCCTCACGATTCATCTAATTCTTTAAATGCATGATTCATAAAAGAACTCGAAGATGAAAACTGTGATGCGTCGCTCAAACGCACATTTGTGACCTAGTGTTGTTATTCACTTGAATTTCCCTTTGGATAATGCTACGGATCTGCCTCTCCTCTTAGTAATCCCTAGTGAATATGGAATTCAATCTCGCGTTGAAGCCGATGAAGGGATCGCACTGAGGTGTAAAGCACAGTTTGCTGGACCGAACTTCAGTAATTGGTCGTTCACGTGCCGCCAAACTTAACGTCTAGGTTGATGTATAAGTACTTTTAGAAATAGAGTGAACACTCAGACATTATCTGTTGGCGATATGAATGCGTAGTTTGAAGTCCTAACCCAGAACAGAAGCGGCCAGGTGGAGTGCTCGACGTCCAGGTGCAACATTGATAAAAGTGATCGATCGTTACAGTTGACCAGAACCTCTGGCACAGCATGACAAGTTATGCATTACGAAAGCAACTTAATGGATTCTGTTCAAAGCTTATGACTGACATTTTTATTCTACTTTGTTTCACTCCCTGCATAGGATTAGTACTTGGAAGATAGCTGCTTTAAGTAACGTAGCGAAATCCCACCACGACCACTCAGAGCAATAGACTGAAAAGTCCCCAACTCCGAGTAGTGACTTGGCTCGCTAGGCCAATTTAGTCGTAGCTCTAAATTACCACTCATGCTCCGGCAACGATAACACGTGGGAACAGTGGAAGAGTTCAATCCTGGCGACTCGTATTCAAGGTAACATCAGCATGACATGATGATCAACCCGTCTTACCAACATCGACTAGATGATGTGTGTGTTGACAATGAAGATAACATACTAGCCAGAGACGAACGTAATAACGGCAGAAACTGACTAAACCAAATGGAGCATTGATATTGACACAACTTTATAAAACACACTAGTAAGAAACAGGTGAGTTTTCTTACAAATATTACCTCACTTAGTTCGGCCTGTTGTTCGCTGTCAACCGGAGCCAATGTTAGAACCTGTTTGCCTTCATCGTCAGAAACATTTTGTAAAGTGGCCTCGCCCGAAATAATTTTTTTCGCATCCTCCGGACTAACAAGAGCATATCCGGTGGCCTCATCATTTTCATCCATGAAAATTAATTTTACGAGACTCTGCCCGTTTTCATCTTTAACTATTTCAAAACCATGCGCAATCAACTCGTCTAAGTCCGACATCCTAACAAATTTAAAAGTCCGCTACCTCAAGGTCATGAGATCTACCAGCAGTGCTAACAAACAAAACTCGAAAGGGTAAACGTGTATGGCGCTAATGTTGATAATTTTCAACGTCAAAATGGAATGTTCGCATGTCATTCAAGTAGAAGTGCGAGGATGTACGTTTCTCTTCAGCAGCTTGGCACTGATATCATCAGTTGAATGAATTTGTACATATTGTACGTATTTTCATATTCCGCTTTATTTTTGTATACCATGTGCACCATTTTTCCTTCTGCAGAATGAACACTACTTGTTTGAGTGGATTCTGCTTAGGAATACACTTTTGGTGTAAGCGTCTCGTCTTCTCGGTGCTCTTGTTCCACATATGTCAGGATTGCTCATAGTGAGCTATTCAACGACTGCATTTTGAACAGACTATTGGCGTTTATACCTTTAGATCGGATTAGTCCCCTGCAAATTACAAAGCTTTCAACTTTGTTGAATTCTATTCAGTTCACAGCAGATGTGACGGTCGGAGTACAGAAGTTTCACTCACTCGCATTTATGATTCCAAGACATGAAAAGTTTCGACTATATACCTTTCCGAATTTTCGCTAAGTCACCCTCGCAGTCCTGAAAGTCATAAGTTCACGGCGACATGAGTGTTTCCCTACCAGCACCACCGTTTTAATGCGTACGTGCGCAAAATTAACGCGTTCTCATATATACGCAACAATACCAGAAACGACATAAAAATAACGATGGTTGCCAGAGACCAAAAATTCCGGGCGAATGTACATACGCAGACAGAAGAACGTCATTTATTAAACATTTTCCAAAACAGTTTGCGACTTTTTTGTGTTTTCAAAAGCTTTTGCAAATTTTGGTTTTTCGTAGTGCTGATATAGAACTGAGACTAACAATTCCTAGTCGTCTACAAGACGTTTAGACTGATGCACCCTACGACCCGAACGTGTTATGATGGGTGCTGGCTTTGTCGGCTATGTTGTGTCCGCTGAAGACGATACGCACGAACAGAGCTGTTCAGCGGAGGTATTGCACAAAATAATCCATGGTGTTGTCGGTAATGTACTACCCGCGAGGCGCAATGACGAATGTAGGCAGAAAGCGCGGAGATCGTTCTCCATACGCTGCGCGTCAGTCACAGCAGAAAAGCCAATGAAGTCGTGACCAACAAGTGCTGATACGCATGACAGCATCAGCCACTACGTTGTCGCTGCCAGAGTCGTGTCGTACGTCTGTCGAGAATTGCGAAATTAATTCCAGTTGACGCACTTCGCAGAGTGAGTGGCGCTCGGAACGATTATGAAAGACATATACCAATGGTTTGTGATCAGTGAAAATCACAAATTGGCGACCCTTGAGGGCGTACTGAAAGTGACGAACGGCCGAGTAGATACCCAGTAAATCACGACCGAACGTACTGTACCTCGTCTCGGTGGGTAACAGACGCCTGGAGTAAAATGAAAGCGGTCTCCAGGTTCCGTCGATAAACTGTTGGGGTACAGCACCAGCAACTATGTCGAAAGCGTCTGCAGCTGTGCTAGCGATGGCATTTGTGTCGAAGTGGTGCAGCACCACTGCAGCGGCTAGCGCGTCTTTGGTGCAGTTGAAGGCGTCGAACGCTTCTTATGACAACTCGACGTTGCCGTTAAAACGACCACGAAGTAAGTCGGTCAGTGGTTGCGTGAGTTGCGTGCAATGCGGAATAAGACGGAGGTGACAACTAACCATGCTGTTGAGACGACGGACAGCGGTGACCTTTGTAGGACGGGGAAAGTCGCGAATCGCTTGCACCCTGTTGGTCATCGGCAAGATGCCGTGCTGATCGACACAATGCCCTAAGAACTCGACTGCTGGTTGACCGAAAACGCATTTGTCTGCATTCACAGTGACGTTATACGCTGCAAGTCGTTCGAAGAGCAATCGCAGATGATTCTTGTGCCTTTCTTTAGAGGCACTTGCCACCAAAAGATCGTCGATGTAGAAATGGACAAAGTCCAAACGTCTTGTGACTTCGTCGATAAATCGTTGGAACGTTTCAGTAGCGTTTTGGAAACCAAACGGCATGCGCAAAAATTCGACCAAGCCGAATGGCGTACTTACCGCGGTTTTGGTGACGTCGTTTACGGCAACTGGGATCTGGTGGTAGGCACGACCCAAATCGAGCTTCGAGAACACACGAGTACCTTTCAGGCTAGCCGTGATGTCCTAATTATGCGGAATGGGGTACCTGTCCGGTACCGTGGCGTTGTTAAGCGCGTGATGATCTCCACATGGGCTCTAGTCTCCTGACATATTCGGCACCATATGGAGCGGCGATGCCCAGGGACTATCCGACAGGCGAATGATGCCAAACTCGAGCACGTGTTCGAACTCAGCGCGCGCTATCTTCAGCTTACCCGATGTCGAACGGCGGGCTTTCGCGAAGATCTGTGGGCCAGTGATGACGAAATATGCTGCGTTACACCAGTTACTGGCGGCAACCGGGTTGGCTGTCGGCAGACAAGAGAAGCATAATTATTCCTGATTACCGGGCGATACACTGGACTGATTGGAACCGCGTTGCTCAAAGTCCCGGTGACAAACAAGTTTGTCTTGCGCTCGACTGGCCGACAGTGTCCTGCATTGAATAGTGGGTAAAAGCGTATTAGAAAGTAGATGCCAATTATTGGCATTTGGACATCAGCAACGGTGAGAAACCATCGAAAGGTGCGGCGTCGGCCTAAGTTCAATGTACGTGAACGCTTGCAGCGGATGATAAGGGGCGTACCCTTCACTGCACGTAAGGTTGGCTGCGCCCACGTGAATCGTTCACGAGAATCGGGTGGAAGGACATCGATCTGTGCACCAACGTCGATGAGGTAGCAAACTCCCTATTCGCGATGTCGAATAGAAAACAGGCGACTTCGGGAGCCGGTGTCGGTCGCCGCGAGGTGCTGGCCGGTTAGTTTCCTTGATCCTTCAGGAAAAGGGACAGGGACTGCGGCAGAAGCGAGCACTGGTTGTTCCAACAGTGGTCCGGGTTGACATTCCCCGTGGGCACTCGTCGCCTCCTAGTCGTCCACCCGGAGGCTCTTCTACTGGGCTTGCGTGAGGTCGAATATGGACGCAGCCTTTGAGCGCTGAGTGCTTGGATCTGACATGTGAGTCCATTCAGACAATCAGTCAGGGGTGTCAGTGACTCCGGCGTTGGCGCGTGTACCTTGGAGACCTGTTTCATATATGCCTCCCGGATACGTTTGAGGGTGTTGGTCCACTGCGACAGAACTGCTTGAGGGTTGGCACCTAGGATATTTTGCATATCCCTGGGCAGTCGCTGGATCAATATTTCCTAAGTGAAGGACCGTTCGAGTTGGTTTGAGCCTGCAAGGAGTTGCATGTGGCGTAGAAGCTGTGAAGGTTCTGGTCGCCTAGCTCAGCGGTACTCAGCAGCTTGGCGATGCGTTGATGATCCGGAAGACCAGTGCGCTTGACGATGGCCTCTTTCAGCTACTTGTACGGCTTAATGGAGTCCGGTAGCTCCTAAATGTCGCTCATTCCGTCTATGACATTAAGTAGGAGAGTAGCGATCGCGTGATGGAACTTCATTGGTTTCGTGGTTACGTTTCCCAAAGCAAAATTGGCTTCCAGCTGTGCGGACCAGCTTCGGCGATTACTCCCCCTAATGGGCGGGACCGGGCCGGAAAGAGCAATGATGGAAACGTCTGGGGGGCTAAAAGCCTGCTCTTGCATAATTTCGACTGCAACAGAGATAAAAGTTGAATAAATAAAAGAAAAAGTAGCGTTACCACACGTTGGAAAAGCATAACCTACCTGCCAAAAATTAAGAATATATGCGGGGTCACAAGTTTTAGTGCGTACGTGCACCATCTGAGCGCGTTCTCATGTATACGCAACAGTACTAGAAGCGAAATAAAAATACCAATGATTGCCGGAGACTAAAAATACAGTATAAAATAATTACGATGAGTCTCGATTAGCGCTAAACGACACTGATTCGCACAATTAGCTAGGGAGGTTGAAGATTCGACCGTCAAGCGCGCGAGCTAGCCGGAATAGTGTGTAATATTCAGCAGTTGCAAGACTCACACGAGCAATAGTAATTCTCTGTGCAAGGGACAGAATGTCCACGCACTGAAATGGATAGTACAAAAGTTAGGTACAGAACTGGTGAGTTAGTAGTCGTATTCACAACCACCCAATTGAGCGCACGAATTCGTAGGTAGCGTTTATTCAGCAATCCATGCAAAATAGAAGCACGACAACGTGATGGTAACAG
>JTDE01001894.1:65751-112417 GCA_014338405.1 Paragonimus skrjabini miyazakii | reverse complement strand
CGGATGGCACAAGAGATGTTTATTCAACAAAGCAACGCATGGGTTAAGCTGTTAAACAAGACCTGAAACAAAACCACTAATTTGCACGCGGTATTCGGCTCCAAACCGTCTTGGCTGCCGCAGAAGTCAATTCTCAGTTCCTTTAAGTACTACGGATCATTATGGGCGATGCTACACTCTTATTTTCCTGCAGCAGTTATGCAGATATATACGGGTTAGAACGGGTTAACCAATAAGCCTCAAATAACCTTTTTAATGGTTGGTAGTTTCATAGGTGTGTTAATTTGCAAGGAACTTATGCAGTGAAGATGAACGATCGTATAGTAGTATACTACTCATACCACTGTTATTCAGTAGCAGGACCGGAGCATTTATTTTGACATCGTACAAGCTGCAGGAAAAATGCGGAAAGGAACATCAGAGTGCAACATTGCGCATAATGGTCCCTGCTACTTAAAGGAACTGAGCATTGACGTCTGCGGCAGCCGAGACCGTTTGGGGGCTGGATACCGCTTGCAAATGAGTGGTTTTGTTTCTGGTCTTGTTTGAACGCTTAACCCATGTATTGCTTTGGCGAATAAACAACCCTGGATGCCGATTCCCGGGTGTGCGGGTGAATGAGGAGCTGAACAAGTTGTAGACTACTTCCTTGTGGAGGGATCTACAAATTCCTCGTGTGAACCTTGGTATCCTCTATGGTGTTCAACTTTGTCCGTACATCCTGCTGCCAGATTTCGGTTGTTCATCACTAGAGTTGCTAAATCTCATTCGTACTCAAAGATGTTCGGTTTTGAGCTGTCAAATTTGGCAGGCTGCTTTCCTTTCATTAGTCCTTAATGTGCAGTAACCTGCAAAGTCCTCAGAGCTGCTATTTGTTGACCACATAGGCATATGGCATTATGTAGGTGGATAGGCCTAGCACGGAATCTGGCACTTTGTATAGCTAGGTCACAAAATGTCGTGCCTTGGTTAACCACTTCAGAAGTCATGTGATACACATTTGTTAGCCTTTGCTTACTACCCACTATAGAGAACAAATCACTAGGTGCCACCTACCATTTGCAAGACTCTAAGTCAAATTGAGTGAAGTACCCTAGCTTGTCGGTCATACAGTATGGATAATGTCCAGTTAAGGTACGGCGTACAACGTTGAGGTTTTCAAAGCTTTGATCATTTGATTACTCAACAGGGCTGTCTAACCTGAATCAAGTTCTCAAGTACCATCAACAGATTTTAATCAATCATGTTTTGGCCTACATAATCTGACATCAGCCGTCACATCATTGAAGGTGCATTTTTGCGCTTAGTCCGAATCATCATTTTGACGGCCCGTTTTCGATTCTGCAACTCCAGACATGTGGATGTACAAAAAATCTTCTCTTGTGTTACGCTACATCTGAATTATATCGCCTTCTCCATTTCGTAGTAACAATGTCATCAATCGGTGGTCATGATGTACGGTAACATGTATTCCTATTGCTTTTTCATTCCAGCTGGACAATCTTGTAGTGCCTTGAGATATTCACTATTGGTATATGCTAGGTGTTCCGTTAGAACACAATCCTTTCATGCTTTGAAGTAATGTACCCATTTCACTGTTTTAACTTCAACTCGCTATTCTATTTTTCAGATTCACTTGATCCTTACTTCTTCTAAAATAAACACCTCTATACCATTTTTTTTCGTTACGTTCTACTCGGTCAACATTATTAAACCAAAAGCAAAGCGTATGTAATCAGTGTAAACTTTCTTGAACGTGCTTAGGTCCTGTGGTTCCGACAATTGGGATGATCCATGTAATTTTCGTGGCATATAAGCTGGAATTGACAAGTTTTGTACGCGTGTTTACAGGAAATTGATTCAGAAAATGCAAATCATTTCTCAGTGATTCCACAGTCTTCAACACTCAAAGACTCACCTGATTTGGGGCGCTGGAGTAGAGCGAAACTGGTGATTTGGAAATAACTGTTGATTTACATACAACTGGTAAGGGCAAAACGAATTCCTGGGTAAACCACCGTTTGTAGAGAACTACGTTGGTCAAATTTTATTTACCTTAAGCCAACGTTCTGTTGTATAATGATACAACAATCTAAACAACCATATGAGTCTAATAAAGGACGAAACCGGTTGTGAAATGTCGGTTTGAGGATAGGCATCAAAAAGCATTACAAACATCATTCTGAGCCATTGCGACCATAGTCAACACAATCACGCACTCCGAAATGGGCTGTGTACATCAACACTAACGAACAGGTGAGAAGGTTAACCGGTAACATAAAGGGTAGTCAGTTTGATCTCTCATTCAGTTTGTTTTGATCTGATGAATCCAAAGAAGGATGAACTGATCGTGGAGTGTCGGTTTAAGGGTGAGCGATAACAAGCATTATAAAGATTCCAGTAGAGCCTTATAGAAGTACTTCCTGTATGTTACTCCTGATAGTGATGGAGGTGGTCGGCTTCAGTAAAGACACCAAAAAATGTTAGAGTATTCACAGACTTGTGCAACTCAGTCCCACGGAAACTGAGCACATTCCGGGCACGTGAATTACAACTTCGTAACCATGCTTTTTCTTGTCAACTCCATCGCAAGAAGTTTCTCAGACAAGCTTTGCACCTTTCGGGATACTACGAAATGCCAAGAAATCAGTCGGCAGATTGAGGCGTTTATTTATAGCCTACGGATAAATACAAAGATGTGTTGACTACTTCCAGGCTGTTGGTAGACGATGACTCGTGAAGAATTTCTTAAGAGGTGTAGTTATTTCGTCTGGCTTTGGAGGATGGCCAAGAATATGATAAAAGCAAGATACCGTTTGATGTTCTCACTAGTAAGAATGTTTTTATTAGTGCCTGACGGAAATCTCAAGTGGTTTATTTTGCAGCAATCGCTGAAAGTGTGAGTTCACCCTGTCAGCAGTTACTGATGAAAGCACTTTGCAAGAATATGTCTGTAACGCTTTGCAGAGAAGGTAATGTGAAGATTATGCCACTCAGGTATGCTAAGCTTCGAATGACAATAGCTGCTGACCAGGAGAATTTAGACACACCAAATTACGAACAGCTGTATTGTTTTAGTGACTAGTAAATAAGAAGTTACGTCAACTTCTTTACTGATTTCTCGATGTCGTGAATGATACGCCTTTCGAAACTGAAAAGTTCACTGTCCACTATTTCATTGTTCGCTAAGTTCATATTGGTTCTGTCGAACACGGTAGGTTCTCAACATATCTAGTTTAATGGGCATGGTAGACTTATTGATACGAAAAAAACATGCGAGAAGTTCTGTTGGATGCAATGAAATCGCATAAATAGACTTAATTCCAGTGATTCACTGAAGCAGAAAACGTGAACATACTTCATGGGGTGTCTTTTGAAGCGTTCATCTTTTAATAGAACGGTATCAAGTGAAATACTTTTACAACCGTCTACTGAATGTAAAGTATGTGCAGAAACCAGTCAACATTCCATAGCCAGTCCTTATCTGGTTTCGATGGTTCTTTCTTATATGCAGTCAAATCCAGCGCCCCTTAGCTTGTCACAAACTATCGAATTCTCACAAGCAAGTGAAAGACCGTACTACTGACATCTATCACGTAGTTTGTTTTTTGAAAAATTTGCTCCTCAGTGGTTGAAGTAAATATGTCAAACTTAAGTTAACCAACTAACACACACGACTGACCCCCTTGGCGGTTGAGTTAAGCAAGGAAATGAATGTTACAACGGACCTCGATTGACTACTTTCTTACAAATCTTGGGTAGGGGAACAATGACATCATGAATCAAACGAGTTAAGCGCAATACTAACATTGCGCTCCTTTCGTTCATTTTCCTGAGTTGCTCGAAGCAGTTAAAGGTCGTTTCATTTAGTACAATTAGGAAGTATCCGAATGCAATTAGCACTTCAATTACGGTTGATTTCTTCTAAATTCAGTAACCTTTTTATTCAAAGTTTCCACATGTGCTTGGATGCAAGTGAGCAGACAGACGGGACCAGATGACTGTGCGCTTGTGTATCCAGTAGATTTAACGTTATTGACTCAAAAGTCAACCTTTTAAAGTCCGGCATTTTGTTTCATACTTACAGCTAAGAGAAAGCACACTTTTTTCACTACAGTCATTACTATTATGGTAACACTGGTATGGTAACACTAGTGGTTCGGATGGTATACAGTATATTTACATATTTGCAGCTGCTCCGCAGTTTACTATAATCAACTGGACGAAATCGGCGAACATGTGTACTTTCTTAAACAGCCACTACCGTGTTCCAAAGAACAGTTATAATGCTTTGACCTCTCTATGCATTCGTTGAGGTATGTCTAAAGTGCAACGTTTTCATGTGGTATTCATGCAGTACATACAGTTGATGCTATTAAAACATGGAACGAACATCAATCACCCTCACAAAATCGCCATGCAGAGTGCAGTATGTAAATAAGTATAAACATTTTTTATGGTATAAGCTACTGGTTAGTTTTCCAAGCATATTTACCTGAATGAGAGAAGCAGTTAAATTATAACAATTGAGACAATTTCACCTCAGTGCGTGATCCTGGGTTGAGCTAAATGAGCAATAAGCGGTGTTTCGGTTGTTTTCGTATTGAAATTACATCGCATGGGAATTTTAAACATATGCTACAATCTTACTCTTCGAATTTTATCAAGACCACTGGGCCTCATTACAATGTCATTAAATTGAGCCGGATGAAACGCTCCGAGTCATCTACAAGGTTCGTCAATCCTGTTCCAGACCTGTCAGAGTGTGATTGTTATCAACGGCCGAGGCTATTACTATCAGACTCCACAACCCCTGCCTATGTGCCCAAAAACAGTTCGTACAAACCATCCATCTCCCTTGGCCAATCATTCTACATCCATTTGAAACCCGAGCAAGCGTGAACCGCTGGACACTGATGAACGCGTGTCTCATGACAGGCACATGTAACACCCCAGCACATTCACCAACACTCCCACCCTCCCCCAGTAGACTGTGATCCGTACCACTCTTGTGATTTTTGATGACACATCTGACACGTTATAATTTTATTATATAATTCACACTTACCATATGTAACTGTAAAAGTTTGATGAGAATTATCGAATACAACTGTTTGATAAATTGAATTCATATGTGATTCGGTTAATTCTGCCGTTACTTTGGTTACCGTTGTCGATGGATATGTCGTAAGCCCTAAAAAAGAAACCAAGTTGAATTCGGTGTTTCAGAGAATTCGCGCGACCAGGAAGGTTCAGCATTGTTCACCTCAAAAAATGTTTATTGATTGTTATGGTAGCAAACTCCATTAAACGTACACAAACAAAATTAAGTATGATTACTTCAAGTTTCATGTAAAGTACCAATCATGTATATAACGGACAAATTTCTTCTAGCGAGAATAGAGCAGTTCGGTTTAATTTCGTTGAAGTGCGTTGTGTAAAATAGACCAGCACTTTGTTCACATTTTATAATTAAACTGCATTTGTATGTGCGTCATTCGTTCGGTTCTTATTAGATAGTAGGAACTAATAAATCGACAGCAGTTGCACTGGACTTTCCGATGATTCATTACAAGACAATTTTCATTATTATTCAACTAATGGTTGTATTATCTTCATCGTTGGTCGATTTATTTTCTACGCTGTGTTGCTTCAATGCGATTAGTGATCAATCATGATGGTCAGTTGATATGGAGTAAAGGCCAATGAGATTCAACTTGCAGTTCCATAGAAATTGTGCACGTAGAATGAGATTTACAATCAACACAGTGGCGTTTGCTACAAGACTAGGCTAGATGCGTGAAATAACGATAAATGTGTTTATTGTTTGATCTGCAACAACATTAAATGTATCTCCCTTGGGCAATAATTAAATCTGTTACGGCCGTGTTCCCGTTGTTGCAGATAGTCAATGTAATTTTGTTCTAACGCCCGCTTATTTGTCTTACCAGTCGTTGGTGGCCAGGTTAAATTGGATCGGAGGTTTCTCCTTTCTGATTGGTTGTTTGTCCGACTGGTCATGTTTATGGATAACATGACACATTTATTTTGGTCACCCAATGAGTGGCAGAAATCTGGTGTACGCTCTCGAGTCTCGTGTTCTGATTCCGCACGGCTGGTCAGGTTATAACAAGATCCCGTTACTTTGATCTGTTATCTAATTGAAAAGACCCGACAGATGTTAGCTGATATTAACACCAAACTATTTAATTTCCTAATCTACATTAGGTTCGGCTTCTAACCATCGGCTCAAACTTCGGTCGAATCACTTAATAATGTATCAAAATTGTAACTAGTTGATGGTGATCGAAAATAATTCACTATTGAGAATGTGTAATACCATTTGGTTTGCGATTGCTTAAGGTAAACGTTATTCAGTATTCCAATGCGTCAGGATTGCTCTCACATACCAGACAATTTTGCCATCTGAGATCGGCTATTGACTATTCTGAATATATATATATATATATATATATATAAATGGTATCTTAGAGTAGGTGACGTTTCCGATTGTGTATTCTTAATGTTTGAACTCAGAAGAGGTTTCAGCAAAAATTAAGCCCGCAGTCTATCATGGATTCGAACGAATATCTTCTGCTGTTTCTAACACTGATGTAACATACAATCTCTATTGCCTGAATCCTCTACTTTCTCGGCGCATAGTTACAAACATATTTTATTGTATTTAGTCCCGTTGTCAAACACTACTCTCTTTTACCATTTGGTCTTAAGAAGTGATCAGTTGAATATAATGATCGACAAAGCTCTGCTCCAGGATAAAGCATTACACAAATTGGTATCCCTGTTTGAAATGTATTACATCCTGCTACTACTGAGCCTCTCAAGTGTGAATACTGAATACAAAAAGTTGCTACATTATCAAAGATCAGTAATAGAACGATTTTAAAAATACATTTAGTCATAAGTAGAAGGCGAAAACTTTAAGCACACAAATTTTCAGTCTTACAGATTTGAATTTTTGGAATTAGTACACTACTATGTAAATATGTTTGAGGGTTTAGTGATTGTTGATTTAGCCTAATCACACAGCCGATTAGGTATCTATTTTTCTGGCTCACCGGGCATAACTATTTCGCAGTCTAAGCCTGATAGTTTTTGTATGACCTCAATTTTCTAACAGTTGTAACAGATTACAAATTTTGTTGCTCAGTTTTAAAGCGACACAGTGCTGACACAAACGAATACTGAACGATTTCCGCCCCACTAGAAAAACTTGATGCCGTTCAACATAAATTAACCCTAAACCTATTTCGTAACGATTCGAATTACTGGCACCACAAAACAAATGGTTTTTGCTTTGTTTTATGTAGTTGATTTAGACTGATACGAACGAAAGTTTTCTTCGATAACAGTAGTAGATTATAACGACTGCAAATGTGGAAGTTTCGTGCCTACTGACATACTGTAACTTATGCTCTAACCCATTTATTTAGGAGCCAAAAGTGGTTGAAGCCAAGGTTTGTAATCATAACGTTCAGTAAATCTGAACTGTTAACACAAAGGATTTTATAGGTTCATAGGCTCGTAGGTTGTTACAAGCAGAAAGATCATTACAGGTTATTGACTGACTCTGTGCTGGTTGATGCAAATTGTGTTGGACAGATTATAGGTAGTAAAAAAAGTGAATATAACTAAATAAAAGGTAAATTCAATTAAGCTGCTGGCCGTAGTAAGTTAAGCAACGAACATTGAAACACACTGAAACAACATTCAATTAGACATGGGCAGTCTATTATCTGTGAGAATGTGCTGGTGTGGTGGTTAGAAAACTCGTAGTGCGGGCTGTCTCTTACGTTTGTGTTAGGGCGCTCACCGTGTTATCGTCCCAAGGCGCCTTCGCCGTGAAAAAGGAAAAAACGATTGACTTTGTCCTAGTTTGCGGACCTGCTCGAAGTGGTCGAGAGGGTGGCCTTGGCTAATTTTTAACCGTCAAACTTTTTACTCCCTTGTGCCCATTAGTGACCCTAACTATTTTTTCCGATAAATGTCCTTCTCCTTTTTATGATTCGGAGATGTTCTTATGGCCACTGCGCACCCTATAAGTACTTTGGCCTTGTCGCCTTGATCGCACATGTTTTGGAGCGAAACAAAGCTCTTTTTTTGGACGCGTCTCTTGGCTTGTCTTGGGTACGAATACGGGAACAGTCGCAGTACTTTTCGGGACCGAGATTTTCGTGTGAATTATTAACGGGAGGAGAATCCGAATTCTGTCAATCGCATTGCGATAGCAAGGACGAACCAGCGTATTGTTTAGGAGGGTTTAAAACAGTTTGTACCGACCGAGTAGCATTTTAAAACTCAACCCCTTCAGCCGTGACCACAGAGTTGGGTAATGCGTTTCACTGTGAACAAGTCCTAACTGTGAAGCCGTTCTGTCTGCAGAATAACCTGCCCATTCTGTTACTAATGTTCGGCGATTGACCTCTTAAACGTTCATCCATAT
Source organism: Paragonimus skrjabini miyazakii (assembly GCA_014338405.1). Lineage (NCBI taxonomy): Eukaryota > Metazoa > Platyhelminthes > Trematoda > Plagiorchiida > Troglotrematidae > Paragonimus > Paragonimus skrjabini miyazakii. Next base: position 103,953 of record JTDE01001894.1, on the reverse strand, counting down.
TTAGCGTGAGGAGATGTGCCTGTGGATGACACGGGGTATGGGGCATTTCGAAAGCAAAAATTAGATCTACAATGAAGCGTCTGCAATTAAATGCGAATTGTCATAATTCTGCCAGTCTTTCCGGATGAGAGATTCTTCTGATCACTGTAACCCTTCTAGTGGTTCGCCTCTAAACAATTTCAATAAGTGTCGAATCTTTTTAAAGATTAAGACAACGAGCCTCTATGCTCTTTCCCACAGGTGGGCAGATTATGGAGGTGAACACAATGGAAAGCAATTCAGTGTAGTAGGTTCCACAGATTCTTCCTGAGATGTTCAGTGACATATGTGCTGTTTTAGCCACGGCAGCACAATTTTCAGGCAGACTCATACAGACTGTCATTAGGGTCCCTAGATCTCGTCCGCATATCCACACGAAAAGCTTCGTATCGTCACAGTAATAATGAGCACAATTTCGATGGCAAGCGTGCATGACTTTACAACTGTTGACATTGAACTGTGAATTGATTCCTATGGACCACTAGTTTAGACAGTTCAGAACGTTTGGTGAGTTTTACACATCTTCCGGGTACTCGGTAACTCGTCAGAGCTAGGTCTCATCGACGTGGGACAACAACGGTGATTTAATTAAACTGGACAGTTCAAGAACGAAAAGGATGAATACCAAGCGTCATAAAATTGGTATCTGCGGGATGTCGCCGTTGACAGAGAGCCATTCCGACAGCTATTTGTCCAACTTGACGTTGACTTCACGTTCAATCTGATACTCTGCAAGTCACGTGAGTAAGCGTTCATCAAGATCACAACTGTTGAGTGTTCGCAGCAAGATGGAATGATCAACTCTGTATAAGGTTTCGGATAGGTCAGGATAAACCACATCTGTGGCCAGTCCTGCTTCGGCAGTCTTTGTTCAAACGTCGTTAGTAATCAGCCGATTCGTGCCGCAACCATGTCGATCATTGATGGTGAGCTAGAGGTGTTCAACTTTAGTCCAGCGAGACTCATCTAACAGGATGTCCATTATTTACAGACCACTGGAAGCAACGCTATTGTTCAGTAACTTGCTGGGACATCTCTGTATTTAGCTTTGAAAATTGGTGTGACTGCGGAATGTTTCCAGGTTTTCCGTGAATGGCCGATTGGTCGAAGTTGATTTTTTTGGGAGATTATGAGGGAAACCTATGATGAGAACGGCTGTGAAATAATCCAATGGTAAATTTATCTCTGCCTTTGTTAATCGCTTTTCTATTGGCTAACTATCAAAATAAGCTACCAACCAGTGGAGTCTTTTTAATGATAGTCCAGTTTGAAGAAAAAACCTATAACCGGCAAAATGGAAGGGGTATGTTTTAAAGGTTGATCAGTTGTTACTTTTCAAATAAAAATTATTTACCATTTCTTATATTCTGCGTCAAATAAAACCATACTTTTGGCTTGTCGCTAATCTGAATATATTACTTTCATTGTTTCATTCTAAGGTGGTCAATTTATAAACATCTGTTCTCTTATTCGAATCTAAGTGGCATACAACTTTATCCTTTATAATTAGCTTATGACTTTCAGATTATGAAAAAGTTCGAATTTTTGTAAGAATAGTATTATGTAGCCCGCATTCCGGTTGCTGTTGCTAATAAATGTTTTTAATGAAACCATTTGTACATAAGCCTTCAACTAACCAACAGAAAGATGTCACCCAGGGATAGTTATGACAGTATAGCCCATTATTCTATTGACTAAGTGGCTGAAAATTTTATTGGTGTACAACTAGGCGACCATTTCAAGTTCAGTATCTCGGAGTCCACCTGAATTTTGGAAACAATTCTGTCTTCAAGTTGTCAATCAAAATCTCGACCTATACTGCTATCTAAGCGAAGTGGTCAGGCTTGTGTACTGTTTTGATCCTGCAGTCTATGCTAACTAATACTCCGGTCCTTCCAGGTGCAATCTTGTCAGGCAGGCCAAGAGGGAGTAGTCAGATGAGAAGCAGTTACACTCATAGGATTGTATGTTGCACTATTAACCGCATAAAATTACTTAGGTAGTGAGACACGATCCTGTTGGCATACTGTATGTCCACTCTGCAAGCAGGGTGAGAGCTTATGGACAACTGTTTCGGGCGTTTATCATTTCTAGTTATAGTTATACTCATCAAATGTGTCCAATTTGCTCCTTCCTGATCAATTTTGTCATGGACGACATTCTAGAGGGTGCGCTTCGGCAATACAGTGGGCTTGGTGTTGAGCTTCTTCCTGGTGCTAGATTGACCGATCTGGAGTACGCGGACGACATTGTTTTACTTAGCCCCTCTGCTGAAAACATGCAGACCATGCTGGACAGGATGAGCGACCGAGCTGGTTTGTATGGAATGTGCTTCGCACCTTCAAAGTGCAAAGTGCTGCCTCAAGACTGACGCATTTTCACTCCTACTTTCTTCATTGCAGACTGTGGACAGTTTCACATACTTAGGTAGCAAGATCTCGGCAGCCTGTAATACTGCTGATGAGATATCAGCGAGGATTGCAAAGACATGAGTTGCCTTTGCCAAACTACGTTATCTCTGGCGTCGAAAAGACGTCCGGTTGTCGCTGAAAGGAAGGGTATATAATGCATGTGTGTGTTCCACTTTGCTGTATGGTTCGGAAACATGGTCTGTTCATAAGGAAGATATCAACAGGCTTGCTGTGTTTGACCATCGTCGTCTCCGCCAAATAACCCATATTAAGTGGACTGATCGCGTGAGCAATGTGGCAGTTCGCCGGCGCGTATTTCGGGACGCTCGGGATGCGCGATCAATTGGTCAATTAATCACGGCACACATCTTGCAATGGTTGGGTCACGTACTCCGTATGCCAGCTCAGCGTTTACCGTACTGAACATTATATACCGAGGGCACCAACAGTTGGGTCAAACCAGGTGGTGGTCAGGCAACAACGTGGTCACAAAATATGAAGACCCTGACTGTTTTACTGAGCAAAGTGAGTAGGTATCGCCTGCCTGGATGGGGTCCTCGTGACCACTCAAACCTCTGGTTGGAAATGCTATCCGAGATGGCGGTAAGTCGTAGTCGATGGCGTACCTGTATCCATACTATTTCTAGTTCTTCCGCTTAGTCTTCTTTTAATAATTTTCAAAATTCTTAGTATCGTTTTCTTCTAAGAATTTCCACATCACTGTTGAGGTGAACGGCGACCCAAGCCACAGTGCCTTTCGGTCATGCTCATGGCTGCCACGGTAATGATGATGATCATACAGAATCTTACCATATTAGCCACTTGATGTGGTTGTACTTTAACATGCAGTTGCAAATGCTAACTAATTATTGAACAGTTGGTTCTTATTCATTGGGTAGTTTCTTTTACGGTCTGATTACCTATATATATATATATATATATATATATATATATATATATATATAACTGACCAGTTCGCTTATTCTATGCTTGATACCACCTCCTTGTTAGTATGACAAACTCAATGTTACACTTTCCGTTCGTCTAAGTTGCACAACTGATCGCAGCTGTCGCATTCTCATAGACTTTCCAGTTAGTTCCTTTCGAAAAGAAGTACTAGACTCGAGTTTCGTTGTCATTAGAGCTCGTCAATAGTGCATATCCTCGCCACTGCCGGGGCTAAATCCCCGGCCACTCTGTTCATGAGGCAATCGTGTTTACCACTGCGCCAGTGACCTCACATCAGGCACGATCGAATTATCATATGCGAACGCTCAACCATTTTCGCTTGTGAATAATGACCAGTTTGCCCGATCGCCTCGAGAGGAGACACAGTTACTGTCTGTTATTATATATTAGCAACGTAGTGGTTAACTGTGATATAGCTTCCCACGACTCACATCTTCCCTACTGTTCCGATTGAAATTACTCACTGCAAACAACTGTTATGTAGGTTGGGGATCATCTATCTGACTATTCGGTAAGGTAGACTGTGCGTACGCGTGATATGTCAGTTTGACAGACGTGACGCCTGTGTCAGTGGCTCAGAACTCAACCTAACAAACGAAACTTCCTGTATTCCAAATCGTACCTGTTCTCCAGAAATTAGCTGAACCGTGTGAATGCTGTATGCGGCTCAAAATACGGTCACTTTTCAGGTGGAGACTAAGTTCGTTGAATAGACTGTGCTAGTTCCAAAACCCGTTGTGAAATTCAGACCGTTTGATGTTACGGATCGAAGTTAACGGCTAGACACGGTGCTGTCAGCCAAGTTGCCCACACCATTGAGCGTTTGGGTGACTGATAACTGATTTGTTTACACAATGTACGCCAACGTGGAAACAATTTTTCACGTGAGGCATCTAGTGTTTCAAGCTCAATCATGGCTACAACATGCAGGATGGAGAAGTATTTCAATGGTGAGCCGTGGATCCACACCATGTCTGATGGACGACTGGAACGCTAACATGGTAGACTGTCTGAGACAGACAACCGAAGACATCATCTTAGATATTTCCAAATTTTCATGAACCTCATTTGCTGAAAGGATATTACGTAATCCAAATTTGCTGTAGTAACAAGTAAAAAGGAAATCTTATGAGAAAGAAATGTTCATTTTAAAATAGAGGACCTATATTCCCGCTGTCTGGTTGCAGTGACTCAACGCACGCCGCAAACCATGCATTTATCAAGATCACCTTATTGGCAAAATCATTATTAATGAGTAGTCGGGGATTTGGTTAATTTCAAGTTGAACATCACCCACAATTGATGGCAGCTGTCGCATCCCCATAGACTTTCCAGTCGGCCCCTTTCAAAAAGAAGCACTAAACTCGAGTGGCGGTGATATGCACTACTGACGAGCTCTAATGAAAGCGAAACTCTAGTCTAGTGCTTCTTTTCGAAAGGGGCCGACTGGAAAGTCTATGGGGATGCGACAGCTGCGATCAATTTTGGGTGGTGTTCAACTTGAAAAATCATTATTGTATGGATTGATTAAGTGTTGATTCAACGACAATCGCATCTTTCGTATTCCCGTTTACAATAATTTTGGTCTGATGCTTTGGATTTTTGCTGCAAGCCATTCTATTCAGTAGCGCAGCCATGAAATGACTATAAGATTTTTAAAGATAACCCTGGGTTCGAGTGACTAACCACAAGGAGATGTGTCCCTAAGATAATATAAATTTTCAAGATTTCTCGTCAATCTGTGATATTGAGGTTTAAAGAACTTAAACCAAACAGACAAGAAGAAACATGTCATTATTAAAAAATACATTCTGATCAAAATAACCATATCCTGGGGAGGTGACTGCTCATTTTATAGAAATGTTAGCCAATGATTTTTAGTAAAATGTATTATTTAGAAGGATTGATCAGAACCACTAGTCGGCTTTAAAAGTCAAAACAAGTTCAGCGTCTAAGTAACGATTATACCGTTCGTTTCCTGGACAGGTCGATAAAACATGGACCAGTGAAAGTGCAACCATCAGGACCTGACAAGCAGACGCCAAAACATAGTTGTTTCCATGACCAATCTGAGCGACGACTTTTCTGATCGGATACACGATGAGCTATTGGGCGTTCAATTATTCCCTTCCATTCAAGATGATTCATCCAAACGACTAAGTGCAGAAGCTTTAGTCCGTGGATATAAAAAGTTCTGTCAGCGAAAACGTATACGTGTCCGCGATCCAGTAGTTACTAGGATACGCAATGTGTGTCACCATTTACTGTTCGATTTACGAGAGTTGGATTTGAGTAGTCAAGAATTTGAAGCGATCGTACATATCCTGCAGGTAAGTCTTTTCATCGATAGTTGGATTGGTTTAGCCTATCGTTTTTTAAACTTGAGTGGTAATCCGTTTCAATGACGTTTCATAAGAATAATATCGGGATCGTAAGTCTGACATGTTTTGACCGTTTTGATAAACGCATGTCATTCTTGATCATGGCTTTCGAAGCTACTTGGTCAGGAAATAATGTTGACTGTTTGCTTAAACCAAAGTGTAAAAATTACAACATCACAAGTGACATGAGTTATGTGATGAAAACCTCCGGCTACTAGGATCTAAACAAGTTGGTCCTACCAAAAGTAACAAGGATCCGGACAGTACGCCAACTAAGTATGATTTCCGCTAAGCATCGAGGAGATGTATACGTGATACGCAGCCAATTTTCACTTTAAAATGCTTCATACTCACAGCAATTTATTTCTGGTGCTTTTCCGGAAATATGTTCCTACCACCATACTCTAACAAAAACGTGGGTTAATTTTGACGAATAAACATGAACCAATTCTGCACTCTTGTTATTGAACCTGAGTGATTTAGCGATCTCATTTATGTCAGTACTGAAAGTTTTTCCGCCGCATCTAGGACAACGTAAAATCATAATAAAATACCCATTTTTCTGTGTTATTTAAGATTTCAGTCTCAACCGGCCGATGCATTCACCTGGTCGTAAGTGTGTGATTGAGCTCTAGCTTAGACATCCACTCGGCACTTATTGGACACATTCTGCAAACGTTTCTTCACCATCTTTCAAACTAGTACAGGAAGAACTGTGGTAAATCATGCGATTGACTAGGTGGTATCATTACCACCAAACTTGTATGAACCGCCTGTAATGTTGATGTTTGTTCAATCATATTAAGGTATCGTAGTCAGAACCAGCCGCCAACTTCAGCAGAGACGATGTTGAACTACTTATGCCGTAACAAACCTAAATTCCACTAACGACGGTTTAAACCACGGTGAAACTAAAGTTGCGGCTTTCACTACGACAGTAAAAACGTCATGTACACCCTCTGTTCCTACAATACGTCTGCACCCAAATGGTTGAAGTTAGCTTGCAGCATCGTAAATTCTACGCTTTTAACGTTATGAAAGAGGTTTTTTCGTTAGGATGATTGTTTGCCCTATCAGCGATTAATGTTACATTTAGATTACGTTAAAATATTTCGAGTTGATGATTATACTGATTATACTGTGGTGGATCTCATGAATTGCGGATATACATGCGTTTCTAAATATCTTTTCTGATGTGACGAGGTGAGAAGCCGGTCGCTTGAAGGAAACTGTGATGGCTTGTATGTGACCATGAAACCGCAGCATCACCCTACGAACAAGGTCAGATTTTAGACGCTGACAGTCTGAGAAATAAGCAATTCTTGACCGTTTACTCCAAAGACGTATGAGCCGAATAGATCGTGCGTTGTTAATCATAATGTTCATTATGAATTCCTCCAGGCGGTCACTGTAACGGAAACTCGGTCCTGATTGATGTATTCCATTTCCAAGTGCGTCCGACTTTCAAGTCAGTCTTGCCACTTCAAATTAAAAAAACTATCAGTTCTGCATTTGATGTTCATGGAACAAAGCTGTGAAAGTGTAGACGTTGATTTGATCGTCTAGTTTACCGGTAGGCAGATTGCTGAAAAACCTTTACATTAACTTAATCGCGTTGCTTTTCAAAAACACAGATAAACATTTATCATCTTTGAAATCAGCCGATCTAATCGAACAAGTGAACCAATTTTATGCAGTCAATCTGCACTCAGTGTATCGGTAACAGGTGCTTAGAAATGAGGAGCACTTTTAATGACAGTATTCTACAAGGGGGATAGTAGGATAAACAGGCAAGTTAGTTCCCTCAAACCAGGTCGCTAAAATACTGCCAACGATTTGATTAGGCAACCCTAGGCAACACTAGGCGGGACCATGCCAACTTGAAACTTTGGCTGTTTATGGTCGTATGCTGCATGTTCTCCAAGCAATTCGTACGCCGATTAAGCGAACTATTTCATCAGAAGAGATGTTCACATTATCATTGGTCAACTGAACAAAAATTTAGCTTGCTACTCAAGGGTTACCCCTAGGAACCTCGTTCAAAATATATCTGAACTTACAGTTCCAGTCAACAATCGATTGGTAGCATGGAGCTGCACTAAAGGACGGATTGCCAGCGGTCGATATCTTGTCGGTAACTCTTACCTAACACCATGTTCTGCTAAGTGCGTTGCAACACATTATATTTCATGTCTTCCGTGATTCAGTACGTAAATCTTACTTGATTATTTCGTACCGTTCAAAACGTAAGAAATGTTTAGTGGTTTCACTTCAACAATTTCACGCACGAACCTATGAACTTCATGATCAAATGTTGCTTCACACAAGTTCGTTTTGGACAGTAGAACAAAAAATCTCTTGCCAACGACGACTGAATGGGTCTTTCATGTTGTTGGAAGAACCGTCTCATTCCAAACACACACTCATCTGTCATCCTGTACTGTGGAGCACACGTGTTAAGTACCCAGCAGTTTATCATGGTTAATTATTGCGATTAGTACACAATGAAATAATTTTCATCTTGTCGATATCTTCACATATGACTATGGCTGATAATATTTACTAGTTTTGTTAACGTTGGTCGTTTAACCTGGATCTCGTTTTAATGACGTTTATGTAGCACATTTTCAATCAGCCTTTTCCTGAAGCTTTATTAAATCATTGTTTCTGGTGCTGAGTGTGGAAGTTTGAGAGAATAGTTTTCCATATGCAACATCAAGGAATAAACGATATGGTAACCAACCGGAACAGCTCAATCATGAAAATGAACGTAAATTCGTGCGTAAATACCGGCAGAATGTGGCGGTAAGTTAGAAAAGTATGTAAAATCAGATAGGTGTTCTGCAGTCCTCTGTGTTGGATTTGGTTTTTGCAGTAATAATGAAGAATGAATGTTTTTAATTATTAACACGAAGTTAATAAAGAACGGGAGATCAAATGTCATTCATTTTCATTGTCAACTGAATTAGTTTCAGTGGTAAGCAGTCATATCTGTCAGTCAGCCGGTAATAATTGTGAAAAGATTTCGATTACTACAATTAATACAAACATCTCCAACTTGATATAACTCCGTTAATGTGTGTTGCGATTCTTTTCTCAATAGGACTGTGCTCGTATTGCGATTATCAATTTAAGTTTCAACCGAATAGAAAACAAGGGAATCAAACTACTCAGACTGGTTGCCGTTAACGGTCCGTTTCTTACCCAGTTGGTAAGTTTGTCGTAGTTGCTTTTTTCGTTTATGATAACTTTAAACCGACTTATAATAATGAAGCTAACCTGTAGTACTGTTTTATATTCTCTGCCAGTAACATATAGTCTATTTTTGCTCATTAATGACTAAACATTTCTGTTTGACGCCAGGTATAGTAGATCGATGGTTGTGTGCAGATGATAGGCGGGTTTTCTTACCATTTACTCGTTGTCCATAAGCAATTCCCTTTTATAACTCATCTTTCTAAACTTCTCTTCTGCTGAACTGGACAGGAACAAATGGAATGCGGCTCCCATATTTTCTCCCAACCCCGCCTCACCTATCAAACTTCTGTTTTATTTTCACTAACCACCCGCAAACATGTATTCGCATTAGACTGACCATTAAAACGTACCCTCAAATACCATCAAATTGAAATTGAACATTATAGGTGCAAAACAACAACAATTCTTTCAATTTTTCCACCGAAATTCCGACATCAATCTGGCTGTTCTCAATATAGGTGCGCAGATAGTCAATGGTTTCTTACAATGGAACATTAGTGAGCAGAGAAGTCACATCCAAGGACAACATGCTGTCATTCCCGATATTCACTGAATCGATTCAGTTTACAAAGTTGAAGGTGTCTTTTAGGCTAAACGGAGTTAGTCGTGATTTGATCGGTTCTAATATCTCCACTAGCCATTTTGCTAAAGCATGATACGGCGAATTGTGCATGTCTAGGATCGGTCTTAATGGTACTCCCTCCTTATGAACTTTGGGAAGACCATACGAACGTGGAATGGCCGTTCCCGTAGGTCTGATACGCTCGAAAGTTGAAGCATCGATATCGTCTGCTTGTTTCATTTGACGGAGTAATTTGAATAGGCTTTTCTCTATTGCTGTCGTTCTATCTTTATCTTTGTCCGTTTTCTGAAACTTTGAGCTATCTGATAAGATCAACGACATTTTGATAAGGTAATCAGTTTTGTTGAGTAAAACTATTCCCGTTCCTTTCTCAGACTTCATGATTAAAATATTCTGGTTGGATTGCAACCCTCGTATAGCGTCTAAGTGTTCACGTTTCAATAAGCTGCACCTTGGTACCTTGCTATTCAGGTAAGTATAGCAAGCGTTCACGAGAGTAGATTTACAGTGTTCAGCATTAAATTCTGATGAACTTACGAGTCCGTTTAGTTGCGCATGTAAATTTTCGAATTGAACTTCCGCGTCTAAGCGGTTACATTTAAACTTCGGATGACTAAATTTCGGGCCTAGTGATAGCACCTCCAACATGATACGGCTTAACGTTACAGAGGAAAAGTTGTGTACATACCGTTCTGGTTCTGTTGGAAACTCAGCTTGCGGCTTGATTGGATTCAAACTACAGGGCAACTTTTTCTTCTTGTTGTCCACTTGCTTTTGCACCTCTGTCTGTACGTGTTGTTCAAACAACCTCCTGTCCTCCTCGGGGAGCGTCTCGACAGCAATCACACGCTGAGACCGAGTACGCGTTAATTCGTCAGTTTTTGATGACCACGAGTCTCTTTCGTTTCGAGCATGACGTTGTAAGGTTTTAGCGGTGGGCGGCACGTTGCAACGACATAAAATGTTCCAGTAAAACTTAGGAAACTCCTTATTGTCAATGCAATTATTGAAAAATCTCACAACAGCCTTCACTTCTCTGATTCTGGTTTCTAAACCTAACATACTCGTTAAGCTGCTTCAACAGAGTTGGGTCTTTTGATCGTTTCAATCCTCTTCAGATTTCCGTGAATTCGTCCAGACAGCGGAGAAAAAGCCGGTTTTCATCTGTCTCTCTTATAGAGGTGAGGTTAACGGTGAAATAGTTAGTCGTAGACTTTCAAACGCGGTCGAGAGTGCCCACCCAGCAGCGAGACTTATCGTGTCGTTCGACACCTGCCCGGTACTAGTGCCACGCCTTAAGGATAGTTTGTACAGGTTCTCTTCGTCTTTCTCTATCTACTCTCTCACCTGTTGTTGTCAAGCAGGTTACGTTGGGAGGACCACAAGGCGGCTATCGGAAAGGATACGTGAACACCTACCGAAATGGCTTCGCAACGGATCGATAAAGCCTATTTCCAGTGCGATTGGCTTTCATTTACTTGACACTGACCATCAAATAACCCCGGATGAAGCGTTCCGAGTAATCTACAAGGCTTGTCAATGCTTTTCCAGAGCTGTCAGAGCGCGATTGTTATCAACGGCCGAGGCTATTGCTATCAGACTCCACAACCCCTGCCTATGTGCCCAAAAACAATTCGTACAAACCCTCAACCTCCCCTGGCCAATTATTCCACATCCACTTGAAATAGTTTCTCACAGAATACCTACCGTAATAGTTACAGCGGTTTCTTGTGAGTGCATATGATCGGTCACGCTAGCCAATTAAGGTTACCTGACATTTTTTAAACGCGTAACACCTTACCACACTACCGTAGAGCAGTACCTTTTACTACGGAGTAAAAACGACGAATTAACAACAAGCTAACAGGCGGCTTATTTATACGTAGACGTTCTTACACGTGAGCACACGTATATACATCTGTGTATGTATACATGTATATGCTGAGGTATTTCAGGTTTTCTCGAAGAAGCTGATATATTGATTTAACTGAGGAATATAAACCAAGTACCCACTCATCCACTCTGACTTCGTAGCCGCACAACCAACATCAGATCGAGAATTGCATATAATTTATTTCTTCCTTAAGTTCATTTTTCTAGTGATGTTTTAGTTAGAAGAAAATACTATGTGCTTGTCCCTTCGTACAAAAGATGAGTTAAGCCGATGTAAGTATATCCCTTTTATTGTGAAAAATTCGGCATCGTTCTGTTTAGCTCTGGTGTTCAGCCTACTACCGAGTTACTCACTTTGCCCTCATGTTGACCGTATACTTTACATTGTATTTTCGAGTTTACAAAGTAGTGTTTTGAATGGATTTCACGGAATAAATTATATATTTTGCCCTCATAAATATAGCGTTTATTTCAACAAAGTTCAAATATATTCCAACGTCAATCATTAGTGAAGTATCCGCAACAAATTTAGTACACAGAAAGTCAAACAGTTTGGGCGTCGTGTTTAACGTGTAATTGATAAATGGCTTAAGAATAACAGAAAGTTATGAGCAGGTTCTTTTACAAGTTGTAATACGACTTGCTCATAACGTTGTGTTGTTTCAGCATTCCTTCAAAGATGGTCTTCTTGTTTGCCTAACTTTTTTTATCACGAGCTAATCCAATAGATTATGAACTTCTTTGTCCAGTAATTATAGCATTATTGCTCAATACACGATTGTGAACAGCACAAATATATGATTAGACCCTTTATAGTAACGTTAATCACTAAAGTTATAATAAATAAAGGCATTTTGGAAGATAAGTTTGCATAATCAGCGTAGGCTTACTGGTCAAAATCCGCTGAAATCGGACATTATATTTCGTTGTTTTACCGCCCATCACGTTTGCGTTCACAATGAAATACATCTATATATTCCCATTAGGAGACAGAAGATACCAAAAGGTGTAGTAAATGAGTAACTTGCGAGTTGCTTTTGTCATTCGTCTCTGACTCAATGAAATTTGTATATTACTGTGGATCATTTCGTGCAAGTGTTCTTAATATCCGTACTAATTGACGAACTCCTTAACGTCTGAAGCAAACGCACATCTAACCAATAATTGAGTCACTAACCAAAAACTAGTGTTTTCGCCTTACTTAATTTTAGCGTAAGTCAAATTTGGTGTTCGAACTATCCCACCTATTCACTCTGCAGATGATCGAGATCGTCCAATGCACGATTCTAATAATCTCACCGGTTCTAGAAGAACGAATGCCATTTCTATTACGGTGTTGCGTGCGAGATCACAGAACACGTGTTGACCTTTATTTCAACAAGTTGCTTTCAAGTTGTTTTCCTCAATCAAGACGTTCCTTGATGCCCATCGGAAAAACTGTCCGTATTCCTGGTGCCGTGTTCTTACTGATCCTGTGGGTTGAATCTCATCAGATGGGAGTGGTTGCTTCTATAAATCAGCCCGCTGTTCAGCCAGCTGCTCTTCAACACGCAGTGGATCTCATTTTGGACGGCATCGACAACAATCTGAACCCCCCTGGAAACGAAACATGGAGTGTAATGTCGAGTGCATAAAGTTTACAATTACAACTGGATTATACAAGCAGTTGTGATGAACTTTTGAGAGATGATATAATTTACTCCACTTATTTTCCCATGTACTATTGATGTACGGATTAGTTTGTCCTCCTCTCAAAGAGTAACAGTTTACTGAAATTGACCGTCTTTTCTCATTCTCGTTACTGTACATACAAAATGGGACTGCTGTAGTTGTTTAAGTCAAGTTAGTATCTATATTTTCAACTGCATCTTGGTTGCATCAAAGTATCTTGAGAGAGCAATAACATAAAGAAAAACTCAAACATGAATGTCAGTGAAAATGCGTTCATGATTGCTTCTCACACAATTGTCTCATGGACTAGTTGAAAAACATTATGCATACTTAGTTTCAACAACCATTTTAGACAACATTACACTCCGTTACTCGCACTAATGTTGTATACACGCACTCTGAAAATATAATAGATTGGTGTGAAGGTTGCCTGGAAACGATGTTTTTAATTATGTCATTTGTTCTCTTGCTCACTTGATCAGCATGTGAATCCTTGAAGCTGAACCATTTTCACAAAAGATATTGCACTCACCTGAATATTTATGTTACCATGACAATGTGTACAACAAGCAAGTTTGCAATTTCACAGGCGACTGGACACCTTGTTTACAAATACCACCGTGTTTGATAAATTATGGTCAAATGTCAACCAGCCCATTTTTCTTGGTTACGCCATTTGGTTTAACATGTGTTTGAGTGGAACAGGTATTGGAAACGAAAAACGTAATCACCCAACCCTAACGCTGATTCACAATGAATTTCTCATTTCACTTTGAATTCCGATAAGTTTAAAGTGAAATGGTATCAACAAAATATGTCCAGTTGTGTCTTACATAAGTTGACACTCAGTTACAAAATTCCTCAGAACTATCTTATCTGAACAGCTTCGAGAATTATTCTGAAACTTTCTTGGCATGATGGTTTAGACAATGTCTATCTTTCCAGACTGGTCTCTGCCAACTACAGTTAAGTATAATATGTCTTAATCAACCTCTCAAAACCTTTCACACTTGAATGTTTATCCCTATGTTCAACCGGTTTACCGTATTTATTCAATTGTTTATCATCATAACAATTGTTGTTTTTCGGACAACGCTTAAGTTGTTGGAACAGATCAAAGTCGTCAAGACTGAAATTGTGGACATAGCCAGATGGAAGTAACTGCCGCAACTTTCTTTGACGAATAGAAGTTTTGTGTTTCAAGTTATGTTTACTTTCCGAGTTCTAGAAATTCAGCGGTAGCTTGTTAGGTCAGTTTGGTATTTTTACGCCGTAGTTCGTAAATCAAACAGCAAAAACATAAACGTTTGAAAACATAGTATATTACAATATAATCAGAGATGGATGAAACTTCAGTTCAAAAAATTGGATTACAGTGAAGTCTATAGTTTCGAAGGTATGACTTATTCACCAGTGCGTTACAAAGAAATGAGAGACTGACATGTCAAAATTAATAAAAGTTGCCTGCTATTCTAAAAAATGATGGGGACTCTATGAATCTGTTCTTTGTAGTATATAAAGTGAACGACCATTTACTAATCAGCCATTTTATAGTGTAATAATAGATGTGTATCAAAATCGTGAAATGGGCTTCAATTAAGATATGCAGAAACTACTTCTGTCTAGTGTTTACTATTTATCCTGAAAATGAGGGATTGTGTTCTACTTCGTACATTTCAGCTCACAGAATCAGCCTCAAAAACTATTTGCTCCTTCAGCCTATGATGACATTTTTCACCACTCAAATTTCCCCACTCTGAGTTGCCACCACAGTTGCTAACCGCAGCAGTTGAATCGAACTTAACTCAATTTTATCGCAGCGTTCTCACCGAGATAGGCTCTTCAGTCTCTCCCCTACAAATAGAACTACTTGACTCGTGTTCTACGCTTGTTGAAACCTATCAGTAGTTCATATACTTGCCGTGACTGAGATTTGAACTCCGGTCACACTTTCACGATAAAACTCTGTTGGCCATTGCATTACATTAGGCACTACTGAATCATCCTTTGTTGATGCTCAGTTAATCTCGTTTCTGGGTGTTAATCACGTTGCTGAGTTGTCTTAATATGTGACAAGGTTAATAGAAACATGGTCAGTGTCAAAACCGCAACCGTGATGGGGATATGCACTACTAATGGGCTTTAACAAGAACGAAACTGGAATACATTCTTTCTTTGCCCGGCGAAATGATCGGAAGGCCCATATGAATACAGAAGGTGCAACCCAACATAAATTAGCTTTGTACTTCCGAAACGTAAACAGAACGATATGAGAAAACATATTGTGCCTTGTGCTACTGCTCACCATTAAGTAAATTCTTGGTTAAGCCACGAGTTAATAACAAAATAGTTATCGGTTTCGGAACGTTTCGTGACGTTAGATAATAAGTTAGTCCACTTAAACGACAAACGAACAGGGCTGGAGCAATCAGAATGTCTGCCGGATTAAATGAACAGACCGCCTGGCAGCTGGAATTACGCACTAAGGAACATGTAAGGTGTAGTAAGAAGCTTCTTACCCACGTTCAGCAACTCCCGAAATTAGAACATGATTCAGCCGTTGCTTCACACGTGATCCTCAACCAACACCAAGTTGACTTCGACCATCCGACTGTGCTCAAAGTGGTTTCCGTAACCACAGTGAACGTCTACTGGCAGAAGCCTTGCTGATCGCTAATGCACAACAAGCGGTGAACCGATCAGATGGCCTGGAACTGTCAGTTGTTTGGCCCGATTTACATGGGTGTTTACAGCAGTGACACCGCACAGGAAAGGTTTCCAATACCTCTGTCACCCACATCGTATCAAACAATCCACACGCATGTAGATAAAACGCACACATACACACACACGAACATACAATAACTATCTACCCATGTTTGCACTTGGCATCGTCATGTGGTGACCTCAGGTGAACCGTAAACCCATCCTGTTGGTAGCCCACTTAAACACCGCATGTCAAACACACAAACATGTGCCAGTTGATGACTACCTCATTTGAAGCCTGTACAATGTGAATTTTCTGATTTACATCGCTTGATAAAAGCTATCCGAGTGGGTCGAAACGTTGCGAAACCGATAACTCTTTTGGTTTTTAACTCGTTTTGGCTTAACCAATGATTTACTTAATTAATTGAGCTACACATTAAAAAAATAAAACTTTCGACAACACACATTAGCAACCCACATACTAGTCACTGCATACGCTAACTAGTGCTACAAGGTATACTGAAGTGATGGATAGTTTTGTATCCCCACATAACAGAAATGTTGGCCGGTAAATATATTCTGCCATATATATTGAGCTGTTCCGAAGACATGCCACACAACGAGACCGTGTAATTTTATTCCCCAGTTTCAGTGATATTCTCAAATGTTACAATATCATGAACCTTATGTTAGTACATAAAGTAAATTGAGTACTAACTTTGTAACTAAGGGTTGTTATATTAAGCAATATTTAACTGTGTTTCATGTTCACGTTGGACGCAGTTTTCGCATATTATGATAGCTATTATGAAATTGAAGTAGGTTCTATCATATAACTTCATGTAACTGCGTGAAATATAAAGATCAGGGAAGTTAGTCTTTTTTGCTGCTTTCTCAAATCAAATTAAACTAAACGAGGAAAGTTATATAAAGCTAGAAAAGTAACTGAGAAAAGCAGATCAAACAAAATCTGTTGACTCATGAACTCAGGCATACGACTAACTGTTAATTAACAAGGAATATTGACTTAACTTTGTTACTCGCGGCCGTCTGAGTGAAATGTTGGAAGTACGGGTCATTCTGATTAGATAAACAATCAGCAATATTGGGTAACAGTTGACGAAGTCACCCGAAGTGAATGATTCCATTCAGGTATCTACATCCTGAAATAAGTTGACTAATGCGTGTTCAGTTTGACTGCTAAAAAATAATCAGTTCCCGCTGTGTAACTTTGGTATCGCAAGTGAACGCCGAATGATAGATAAAATGACATTTTTGTAGTTTTTCCTTGGGTGTGGGTATATCCGAAGCTTCCATTTTAATACATTCTACATTCAGTTAATTGCATTATGACAGTGAAATAGCTATATTAAACGGTTTCTCACGATTTTTGGCGTTTTCAAATCCAGAATCTCACACTTTTTGCTAACCAGTGAGTCACTCGATTCTGAAGGCCTTCCGTTAACACAAGGACCAGTTTTGTATCCACCAGGTGCCCGTTACCCCATTCACGAATAGTATATATATATATGGCCATACCCATTAATTTGACTTATGATGATGACTTTAGTGATAGTACTACGATGCTGTTCGCTGAATAAAATTGCATCGAACATACTTTGGCAGCTTTTGAGATTCTGCGAAACCATAAACTTTGATTGCAACTAAGTGCTCATCACAAAACCTATGTATTACTAAGGTAATCAACGTTAAACATGGTGCATGTTTAACGACAACAGCCACCGTCAAAAATGGTCATAAAATACTGATTGGGTCCCTAAAGCAAACGACCGCCTTCACAAACGAAATAGTGTGAACTGCAACTAAAAAACAGTTTTAAGATGAAAACGTCTGGAGGCTTGTCTTGCATTTCTTCGCACATTTTAAAGGAACAGTACGACCTCTTATGAATTTGTCTTCTGAAAGGTGGTCAGAAAAGCACATCAACAAACATTTGCTTCTATAAGGAAGCTATCTGTTGTCAAGACGCCCAGAAATTGTAAACTTAAGTATCCCATTGCTAAATGCAGTAGTCAACTGTTTGTGTCTTTACAGAATTTGGCCAGCACAGGATTTTCTCTGGAGGGTTCTGCAACGCTTGGCGAATTGCTGTTGGAAAATACACCTCTGGAGACACTCATTTTATCAGGCAAGTCAGGCAAGTTGTTTGCACTTCGATGTTTACTAATCAGTAGTAGACTGCCTCAGCACAGATCGCGTGTTAACTTAACGAAAGTGTTTATCCATTAACCTCTTCCACACAAGTGAATCACATTTGATTAGGATACGTGAAAGACTTGAAATAATTGTAGTATATGTTTTTGGCCAGCAGTTCACAGGGATTTTGAAAATTCGAAAAATGACCGGTGAAATGGTTCAACGATTTTCTCAGTGGATTCATTATAACGTGCCTTATTAAAGGCAAAATCCTTCGAGTTTGTAAGAAAATTACATTATGTCCAGAACTATGCTTACATGTTATTTTCTAGGGTGTCATTTTTTCCTCAAGTCGTTACAGTACACTACAAAACAACCCTAAGGTCGGTCTGAAATAAAGCGCGCAATGATGCAACAGGCAGTAAGGAAATATGACGTAGATAAGGTTCTGAGGTTTGAATCTTAATACGCTTACTACCAGGTTATTTTGTGAAACATGTGTTCAGGTATCCAGGTTGTCGGGATTATCATTGTAATGCAGAAAATGTTGTTTCGTGCTCAAATAAACTAAATCTTAATCTATCTGTCAACCAAGCATGTTAGAAGTATAGCATAGTCGGTTATACTCATGCTAAATTCCATCTGGTAAGTTAAATGTCTTTCACAACAACATTTCTGCACAGTTTATTATAGAGCATAGCTGTGAACAGCCTACTGTAACTCTGAACTAACTTGGAGTGATATTTTCACAATTTTGACAATCAAGAATTGTAATGTTGTTTGTTAGACAGATCAGGGAAACGATAAGAGAAGTTGTTTTATCCTTCCATTCGAAATAATTATGGAACAGAAATCAGTCCTTTTTCGAAGACCTTCAAAAAATATAACATGGGTTAGTCACATATTAAACTTCTAAAGTTTTGCACCAGTTTTGTGTCACCGTTGGTTGGTACAACTATGTCGCCTCAGAGTTTGTGATACCTATCTGAAGGAACGCGCAAACAAAGAGATAAATTCATCCAATAAATTCTCACTCAAGTTGGTTACTTTATTCGCTTCATACGCAAACGTCCACACCACTCCGAAGCCTGATTAACTGTTGCACCTTTATCATAAAAGATACACCTATCTCTACACTGTAAAAATGACGAGATGGTACTCTTGATAAATCGAAAATTTAAAGCAGAGGGCTAACAGATAAGCTTAACCCATCGGCTCAGCCTCTAGTAGCCAGGATTGTGCAGTGTGTTGTTCCTAATTACTACGCTGACCAGGAATTCGGTCCGGGTACAGACAGGTCATAGAGCAGCAGACACGAAAACCAGTTACATCCATCATATATCGTACTATTGAATTTATGGAAGTGCTCGGGTATCGAAACACAGTCCCATGGCCATTCAGCAGAACTATGTTTAGAGATGCTGACAGAAAAAGGGAGTCAGATGATGTAATCTCATAAAACACTTCCAGTGCCAACAGATGACTCTGGTCGCCGGCTTGTTGTCCAAAAAGGTCACTACACATTCGGGTTGAATCTAATGTCCCATTTAACCTTGAAAACTTTTAATGTACTCAGCCTTAATCGGAATTACATGGTACTGTCTTGATCACTTAAACCTTGAGCTAGGCATACCTCTCACCACCAAGTGAGTTGGAAATCCGAATCATCGACTGTGGGTGATCTTCAACAAGAATTATTTATCTGATGTTGTCGCGCAGAAGATAAGTATGCTTCGAAGAATCTGGTTCCTGCACGTAATCTTTACTTGTGGTATAAACGACATACTTGTCAGAGGGTAGGACTGTCAAAACCGTGGCACCATTCTCTTCTCTTGCAACCCAGTTACAATGCCTTTCTTGCACCAGCGGAGGTTAATAATCTGACAACGCTAAAAATAACGGTCACTGACGCTTCACGTTTCTAAATTATTGGATACGTAGACAGCAAGTTGCTTTAACGGTGATCCTCTCAAGCTTAGAGTTTACCGTATGCCATGTATCAGAAATTTAAGTCTACGATTCCAGCACCAGTATTTATTTGAACTCGCCTAAAGACGTTTATACACGCGCCTTCCCATTATTGTATGTATCGAGGTCGAGGCTGAATCCCAGGGTCAAACACGAATGATAATCGCACCAAATCACAAACCATAGTAAAACTTGCTCGACTGCTCCCTAATGAATGGCCAACAGTGTGCTGTTTGACTCAACGCCTGCGTTAAATTCAGTTGATGTGCACCAAAAAGATGCTGTATATTCGTTATATCGGCTCACGTTCCAACAGAGAGTAGTTCAGATGTTATCGACGTTCAAGTAGAGCCTCTTTCTCACACTAAACACTTTGACCTCACTATGCTAAATGGCGCTTTGCTTGTTTAACCTAATTGTCAACATTCAGATGAGAATTAGTTTAGCGGTATATTTGGAGCCTTCGCACAGCATATTAACGACAAATATGCGCATTCCATGGTCCTTAAACATTATCAGCCATATTACAACATAAGAAGGGACAGATCAACTAAATTCGAGTCACAAAACTGTCTGCCAGGTTTTTCTTCTGTCATTTACTCAGAAGGTACATACGCGCAAATGGATATATGTTACCTTGATAAACCTCCTGACCTATCGTCTCATTATCCCACATGTTCCTAAACATGACAATGACAAACGAGGACTTAGATGCAAGCTGCTTCGTAAAGACCGTGAGCACTAGCTGAACAACAGCATAAAAAGATGGACCGAGATTTTTTCATCTGGGAATAACAGAAATCAATTTTCTGTGACTCATGGTTTGGTTGACCCGTTAAGTCACAATAAACGAGTCTATGGTTCACTTGTTGCCAGCAAATCGCACCAAATAGACAGACGGTTGAAAGTTTCACGGAGCATTTCAAACGGTCCCAGCCGTCCTATAAAATTGATTGAACCCGAACGATAAATTAGTGTCCCAGGCTACCTTTGTCACAATAAAAAATTGTTCTGAAGCGTAACTGAGCTCTTTGGCAAGATTTTTATTTTTACCGCTTCGTGGATGGTCTTGAAAAAGCTGGCAGCACTAATTCAGACGGTTTGGTAGACCAAGGAAGTACCTACTGGTTCGTGTTTGCCAGCGGTAATTTATATTTCCTCAACGTTTATATGATGTATATGCGACAACCACATGAGCATCAATATAGTCTATATGGCGTCCAAAATGCTCACTGGCATAATGTTACTTCAACCCACTAAGTTAATGAAAAGCCAGATACTTGAGTAGCGTACATAATGCTTGCTTGGTATAAAGTGCTGTAACCACATTTTCGCTATGTGACAGTTCATTGGGAGTTTCGACACCCTTCACGGACAAAAGATGGTTGAGACCTTTCTGCACCCGAACACAAAATTTGACTCGGTTAATCACGGAGATCTCTGGAACCATCTCCTTTGCAAACAAGTTCCAGAGGTATGTGATTCCGCAAATATGTTTATCCACTTATTCCGTAAACAGAATGAATGTTTACAGATAACCAGTTGTGATGTTTGATAAGGCTATTCGATCTACCTAGTTTAATTCAATACTCAGCACTACTGAAGGCATTCTATGAGATGTGCTTGATGACTCCGATAAGCTTGTTGTTGAGTTACATCCCGGCAGTAAGTTAAACAACATGTAGTATACGGATGGCATTGTCTAACGCATACATACAATGCTGACCAGGAAGAATTGCCCAGTGATCGGTACAGAATATGCTCTGCACATTCAAGGTACTGATGTGAGAAGGGGGCATTCGTACGATCGCGCAGTTCATTGCGGGTGGTTGCTTTGAGATGGTAGACAGCTTCGCATACTTGGGTATCACTGTCACTTCAGACTGTAATACTGCGGGATGGACGTTTACTAGAATATCAAAGGCACTTGTTGACTTTGCCAACCTGCGTCATCTATACCATTGAGCTAACCTTCGGCTGGCGGTGAAAGCAGGGGTACATATCACTTTTGTGCGTTTTGTTTTGCTCCAATGTTTGGAGACGTAACATGTTCGCAACGATAGTATCAACACTTCATGTAGTTCGTCACTGTTATTCCTGGCAGGTACCTCGCATCGTAGGGCGTAACTCTGCTAAGCAGTCGACCGTTCAACAGCGTGTATCTCGGAGTGCTTGAGATAAGCGAACAGTAGGTCAACTAATCAGGTCCTTTAGTTTGTGATGATTGGCAGTCAAACGATGTTTGCAAGTTTACCCTCGCCGGCCAATCGCAACACAAAGACCGAACAATCAAGGCGCTAAATATATTATATATATAATATATATGCAAATATTCCAAATACTGAACGCCGAAAAAGAAACAGCTAAGAATATCATAAAGAAAGCCTTATTTGAATCCTACTAGCCAACCATCAGAGGGGGGACAAAATCGCTTTAGTGATTATAAAGATCTACACTAGTCGATAAATTAGTCATCCTTTGCTGCTCGGTAGTAATTATTGATGAACTTCGTACTGCACTGTCAACTTGCAGCATAAGGTCAATTTATATTGCACGTATTCCCCCTTCTTTCTGGGATCAAATGTTCTTTATACGTCCCATTTTCTTATTTACTTCACTCCAATATTGCTGCCAGTCTGAAAAAGTGGAACCAACGTGTACTGCTTCACAGTATTACGTCAGTATTTTGCCAGTGACGTAATTGATGTAAGTATGGCGGTTGAATCGCTTTGTGATCTACTTGTTATCATTCGGGTCACTGTAACGTTTCTTTGCGTGCTGAGAGAAACTAGATCTTCAAATGTGTGACATAAATCACTAGAACGTGTGTGTGCTTACCTGGCGTAAACAGATAGAACATTACTCTGGCAAATATCACTCAAAGATACGTGTGAATGAAACCGCTACCAGAGAAACAGTAATTATTGAGATCCCCAGCCTTGATCGATTTGTTCTTTTTATACCTGTACAAACTGGCAACAATCTTCATATCCAGATGATCGTAAAGACCAGCTCACTTGAAAAGAAAACATTAGATCCAAGTTTCATTCTCATTAGTGCATATTAACAGTGCATATCCTAGTCCGAAAAGGAATTCGAACTCCGGCCCCTGTGTTTGTACGACGTACCTAATAGGTTTACTGAAATCCTCGAACAGGCTCAAATGGGTTCCTTAATTCAAATTAGCCATTGTCCACGAGGACGCAACGAAAGTGAACTCCAAACTTGTAAACACGGAAAATTGAGTGGCTTTATTCTTGATTTGCATTATGCAGACACGGCCTGAGGAGCTTCACTGGTTGTTCGGTTAGCAGACTACCAAGCTTATATTTAGATAACCAATAATTATAAAAAAGATACTTACACAGACCGTTCGTACAGTGTATGTTGACGGTTGCATTGACAGTCGAGATGCCTGGTAAACCGAAGACCGAAGATCTGAATCACAGCTGGGATCAACATGATTAAGATACCGCTGATAAACGTCGTTTGTGACCTTAAAACTGTAGGCAGGTGGATTCATGGTGAAATTGGTAGAGAAGTGCGTCGAATTTCGCAAAGTTTTTCCAACTTTTTTGTAACAGGGACATGAAAACATTGTTGTAACAAACTTGCTCTATCAATAATTTGAAGTGGGAAAACAGAAGGCTGATGTTTTGTGAATCAAGTCTGGACAAATTACACTTTTTCTTTATGAAAACAGGTATTTTATAAATAAAAGTAGATGGGCAAAACGGAACCATTGTAAGATACAAGCCTGTCGATGATTTTCATCAGTCCATTACAAAAAATGGGTTATGTAGGTTTAGTGTATGACGACGAAACAACGAAATAAACGAACGTCACACAGGTGCAATTATAGTTGGGTAAACGGTTTAACTGCCAGGAATCGGTTTCGACAAATTACGACCCTGTGAGAAAAAAGTAACAAGCTGAAAAGTCAAAACTGAACTGACAACAAAAGATAGCAACATAATTCAACAGGTCCAAATGAATTATTTGCATTTATGAGCAGACTTTCAAAGTATTGTTTACTGAACCTGGTCAAGAAACTGATCACGGTTTTTAGCCAATACAATCGGATATGGCGAATCAGGAAGATAAATCGTTCATGTCCGGGAGAACAAACCAAACAAAATGTTGACGAGTTAACCCGAATTCTACAAATGAAATGCAGACGTAACAAACCTTGATCATTACTGATCATTACTCACAAGCGAAAACGGTTTAGTGTTCATATATGAAAATTCGGTTGTGCCTAATATGAAGTCAGTGGCGCAGTGATCAGCACGGTTGCCTCATGAAAGCGTGACCAGAGTTCTAGTTCCGGCTGTGGCATGGATACGCACCACTGATGAGCTCTAATGAGAGCGAGACTCGAGTCTAATGCTTCTTTTCGAAAGGGACCGAATGGGAGAAGTCTGTAGGAATGTGAAGGCTGCGATCAACTGTGGGTTAGGTTCAATCTACATGAAAACCTAAAATGACAGCATTGGGCTAGTTTTCAAGCAAATCTCTAGAGGAATTAAATGTTAAACATATGCGATTTCATGGTGCGTTTGATAACAGTTTTCCTCTATCGTATCGGTTACGGGTGGTCAGTTACGGTTAACGCACGACAGATTTTGTGAGTCCTCATCCTGGTCCAAGAGTGGACTTGGGCACGCAAAAATCAACGCATAACATATAAGACTTATCGTAGCCAAAACTAACTGTCACTTTAATGACACAGCATTAGTATGTGCACGTTATCTACACAAGGTAACACAAGGTGTTCATGTACTTAAAATGTATATACTGCGTCTGTGTCGAAGTTGGGTATCCAGCAGACTTCAATGATAGCGCCTAGATGAATTTGTAATACGCGCGAGGTGTAGTAACTACCTATGTGATTGAAGTGTTTGAATTGTGCGGATCAACTAAGATACATACTGCTTCTCTGAACCAAGTATAAATAGTAACAGCCATCAACGGTGAGAAATGTACCACCATGTAAGTTGGAATCAGACAGTCTTTTCAAGATCATGAAGTCTGCAAGGGGACACAAGACCAGTCTAAGTATTTCCTGGTTATTCATTGATATAATGATGGTAGCAAACACTCATCTCGTATGTAAACGTACGTAACAGAGTAATCAGAGGTTGTTCGGTTCAAAGTTTGATTTGAATCGGCATCTCCCCTTATGTATGTTGACATGTAACTTGCCAATTTGACGGCATAAAATGGTCGTCGCTGTCATCAATCTATTTTCTAAAAGTCACGGTCCACTCTAAATGGTTGTGACCTTTGCGGTCAACGAGGTTTAGTGGAATACCGATAACAGAACAGTTTTGGCTCAAGCTTTAATCATTTTATTCCGGAAATGAAAAAATATATCGACATACAAATGTAAGTGATGGTAGATCTGTTAGCATAATTCTCATATTTGAAACCTTAAGTTACTCAATACTGGTAGCACGAGCGAGAGTCTTCCTACGCTTTACTCTGCCTTCTTTTATTGTAGATAATAATCTTATCGATTCATCTATTCGATTTATTGCCCGTGGTCTGAAAGTGAGTCACTCCACTTACATTTGCGATAAAAATACAGATTTTTGGGCGAGTGTATAGTATTTCAATCTGAGTTGATAAGAATATGTTTTGTAATGAATCTAGCCTTATATCTGGGAAAGAAGGTGGCGACTAACAAAAAATACACCATGAGTTTTTTGTTACAGAGTGTCGAAACAGTAGAACCTTACAATATGGTAGTTTATCAGATTTATCCTATGCTTAATAACTTTCCGTAATACGTGATTAATGTGCGCATCATATTTACCTCAGCAAATGCCATTCGATGGCTTCACATCAACTATACCTGAGATAAAACATTTTCATCGCCTTATTGATCAACGTTATTTCTAACTTTTAAGGTAACATTTTTTCATAAACGATACAATTGCAGAAGGTCAACATTCAACTATTTTCATTGTTTTCTGTAACCATTTTTGTTTTGTCTCAATCCTGATGTTGATTCCCTAATTTTGGTGATGTCATCGAGCAGTTGATCAGGTTGGGTAACAACAACAAAAATAGAGCCAGTCAATGTTTGTTATACAATTATCAAATTACAGATCTCACTATCATCTGATTGAATATTCAGCACGCGAAATTAACTAGTACGTATACCCTAAAACGTTTAGTGGTAACTGAAGCATGTGAACGGTAACCACTTAAAGTATAATAATGCAGACAATCTCTTGAATTTTCCAAACGTAAATTCGGAATGAGACACAGTAAACGAGTCAGTTTTGTGAAGTTTGTTTTTCATACTTATCCAGTGCTGTCCAAAATAAATATTATTGATTCAGCCAGGTTGCTTGTGTACCAAGCCAACAACTACAATGGCACACGATGAATGGTTGTTCAAAACTTGCTCCAGGACACTTTTTCTATGGTGGAGTGAAAAGTCTAAAATTTAAAAATCACTGGATTCGATTGAGATACAGATATAATTCTTTTAAGGGCACATCCTCGCAATAACTTACCGATCAACAAACAAGCAAGATGGAGCAGACTGGGTACACACCATATATTAGTTGTGATTTTTGTTCATCTACAGCGAAAGCACATGTTAGGCGCGGCATGCGAATGATGGCGTTGCGTCTGCATTGTTATTGGATCCAGCTTATATAATTAAGCTTATGATGAACAAATCTAGCTATATGTTAGTAAACACAAGCAGGTGCCTGTGGAAAGGTTTTAGACACTATAGACACGGTAACAAGGATTAAACTTAAGGATGATGAAGCGTCCGGATCGAGCGGAACAAGGGCATGATCCCAATTAACTAGGTACTCGAAACTGAGCGTCAACATTTGGCTACTTGTGGCTTCTTTTTCAGTTAGGTGTCGTTGATTGAATGCACGTAGTAGAAATGTACAAAAATTCGTCATGTACAGGCGGCAAAGGAAATTGGTCTAGTGGCTGACTTGAAGGTCTTTCATCAGAACCAAAACACCGAAACTACGTTGACTACTCTTCTTTACCCAGGCAATTAACATTTTTTATGCAGACGTGTATCGTTGGAAGTATGTCGCATACGGTTAGATCGTACCAGTTTGCTTCTCATTATGACAGTTGAGACAGTCCGAGTGCCTCGGGATTCATCGGTTTCGCTCACATCCATAATCAGCTGAAGGTAACGGCATTTCAGTGGTCAATTACCATAGGACAGACAGTGAAACAGGTTGTTCACTGTCGAATTAACATGGTTCCCACCGTCCCAAAGCTGCTGGTAAAGGGTTAAAATAATCGACATGGCGGTGCTGTTTAACTAAACAAACAGATAAATAACATTATATTTCATCATTCCATATTCGGAGTGCTGCAGTCATTCGTCAGACTCAGCCTAGCCATGCCTTCAGGCGATTAACCTGATATGTGGATCCAATGTAATCGAAATAACAGCTTCCGTTCTATAAACATTCCACATACAGTTTAATGTTGTGTGATAACTAAGGCATCTAAGAAGGTTAAACACTGTGTTTGCATAGGATATCTGTAAAAAATAACTGAACATCTATAATCCTGGTTATCAGACATGTGATCCGAGTAAGGGTTTAAACAAATTCCAAATAGTGCATTTTAAGTTCCGTAAACCGTACTCATTGTACAGAAAGTGGACATGTTTTTGCGCAAGTTATACCCACTTGTTTATGTGTTTATTGTTTATATGTGTTTGTTGAGCGAAAGGACGTCCTTTGAAATTGATTGGTGCACCAATAATCAATGTTGCTTTGAAGGTAGTTTCATACACGTTTCCGGGTTCTGGTGTGTCTAAGTCAAGATTGTTTAGATAGATGTAAATTCCCGTCAAATTTCATGTAGTTCAGGGCTTTCATGTACAGCCCTAATAGTATGGGTTTCGAGTGAGAAGTTCGATGGAATCCGTGGAGCAGATGTTAGTCTACGAAGTCAAGATTTATTACTGTTGATGTAATCTCTTCAATTGTTGGATTTCTTTAGTAAATATGATAAAGAAGTCGGGGGACCCAGAATTTAGGAAAATTCATTCATTTCGTTCATTCTTATCGACTAGCTTCTCAAAAACTGTCATTTTATTGGGGCAATTTAAATGGGACTAAAACGATTCAACATGAGACATTCTGTTCTCTACATAGGGTGGTAGATGACCATGATAAACGAGTAATTTTATACAGGATAAAACGTGGTTTTTGGCTAGCTATAAATAAACCTATATGGTTAGTTAAAAAGATATTCACATGAAATTTCCTCCCATTTCGGTTTTACAGAAAAACACAAGGCTGCGAAAACTAGATCTCGCAAGAAATTCCATAGAAGTTGATGGAAGCATATTGTTAGCGAAAGCGTTATGTAAGTTCATCCGTCTTTCCTATCATTGTATAAAACTGCACAGGCCGTAATTTGACGTTACATTGGCTAAGTTTACACTGGAACAAAATTCGATTGGATGGTGCTGAGCAAATTGGAAAAATGTTGAAGGTAAGATGTCATTACATTTAGTTAACCAACTGTCACTAAGAAAGCTATCAAAACAAAGAACATTTTCACCGCTAGAGTGTACTCTGAATTACACATCATTGGAACCTACAGTTTAATGACTATGAACTTAACCCATTTATTAACAAAGGGTAGTTATGTAGCAACGTTGGAAACGGTCATCACAAATAATGTTTGTAGAGGCGAATTTTCTTTCAAGTGCTTGCGCGATTAAAACATGTTGGAAGGTGATTAAGTTGACCACGGTTCAACCCTATGGATCAACCAATGATTATCTAACAGGTGGT
Organism: Paragonimus skrjabini miyazakii; assembly: GCA_014338405.1. NCBI lineage: Eukaryota > Metazoa > Platyhelminthes > Trematoda > Plagiorchiida > Troglotrematidae > Paragonimus > Paragonimus skrjabini miyazakii. Next base: position 75,104 of record JTDE01001894.1, on the reverse strand, counting down.
TACAAACATCACGTGCAGTTATCTGTGTACCGGTAGTCGGACTTGAGTTTATGTGACCACTCGTGAAATTCACTGTGTTAAACTTAGTGATAAGACCTCCATCATTTTCTTGCTCACTCGGGCGTTCTTGAATTGTAATTATGGTGTTATTTAGAGCTATCGTGTCTAAACATTATTGCCGTTAGACATAGCAGCTGGAACCAGAGTAATGTTCGAACGCAAAATACCTGCCACTTGAAACGAGCTTTGAAATCGACAAACACTTAGTTTCTACAACTTGACGGAACGAAACAGTTTCACGTTGTCACAGTTACGTGTTTTGTTCCGAAAGCTGTTAGTAATGTGATAGTTTTGGTGAAAACTGATGTATTCGGTGTAGGAAAACAGCAATGTGATTGAACGCACTCATTCATACAGCGTGATTGACTTTGTCACTATCCAGTCGACTAGCATTCGTATCAAAATTTGTTTCAACTCCGGGCACCTTCCCACTGACTTCCACACACAAGACGAGTGATAATATAATGGCTATTACTCGTGCGTCAACAAAACATTTCAAAATTTACTACTCACAAATGTCCATTAGACTCCTTCCCTTTAGTTTAACTGTTTTATTACATCTCTGTTAGTGAATTCATTTTGATTCTTTTATGGCTTTCTGAAATTGGGAGAGCTCTCAACTTAGCACGTTATACGGTGGACAGTGACATGTTCCCTATTAACTTTTATCTCTCCATTGCTATTTCGTGATCTTGCACATATCACAAGTAATTATATGTATGTAGTTTTTCTCACTTCGGTAAAAGCCATCCAAATTGGGGCAGGTTTCGTGATACTTAGTTACCATACACCCCCAACTACCGGCACAGAATCAGTTGAATAGTGCGTGCGTTGGTCATTTGACATTGTCAACAAGTCAAGGCGTAAACTATTGCATACTTTCGCATCTCTGGCCAGTAAGCTTTTGTTCTAAAAAAAACCGTGTGTTCTAGAACTACCACTAGACGCCATATTTTAGTATGTTGCCATCAAACCGCTGGGTGATCAGAGTTCTGAATGCATATCTAGATACCAGCAATATGCAGCTGGAGCCACTTCCAGTGTGAACAGAGTGTTCCTAGTTCTTCGTTGAGTCCTTCAAATTATATAATTGTTTAATCCAATAGTGACCCTATTTTTCGGCGATCGCGATTCGTGATTTTTTTGGTCCATCGACTAAATGGTTGTAAAAATTCATCAAAGCGGAGAGGAGATGTTGCAGACTGTTGACATTTCGTTTAATCTCTTCAGCTGCTCACTTGAAGCACGGGGTTTAAACAGATGAACATGATGCGTATAACTTGCAATCGAACAGATAAACTGGTAAGGGATACAGTCTGAATCATCAACTGTTGAACGCATAGAGCCGGCCTTCGATAGTTGATCAATACGACTTCACTGACAGCCATAAGTTTCAAGTTTGAGTTACGTAATAATGTAGTGAACGAGTTGATTGGATTCACTATATGGCCAGTCACTCGAGTGTGTTTGGTGATCGACGCTGAGAGGTTGCATTGTTTGTCTTCAGTCATACTGATATCTTGCTCTACAGGAGTGATTAGCCACTTAGGGATATGGTCCGGTTGACTAAGGCACTGGTATGTTCAGTCATTTTAAGTGTTATTGTAACTGCAAACAGAATGATGAACAATATGAGAGAAAGAATGGTCAGATGGACAACGTTTGGCTTTATCCAGACTTACACCCCGGGTTGATTGCAAAAGGCACGGTTTAGCTGAAGAACAGGTTAAGCACAAGGCGGTTTGAAGCCTGTGTCGAACTGTTTTGGTGAAGTGATCTCTTCAAAATGGTAAATGTATGAAAACAACCTTTCTTATGGAGAGTGTACACAACCGGTCTGGTTTGTTTGCGATTGCTATGGATACTGATGAATTTCTGCAACAATCCCGTTGATAGAGACATCCTCCCTAAGAACTGTTAAACGTTTTCCTAGGTGATTCGTACTAAACAACTTGTCAAGTTTATTTCCTATCCTAACGTGTTTATGTGTTAAACCTTACATTTAAACATGGAGTGCACAACGTTTCACCTTTTCTGTTATATCCTTTGCTGTTTTGTTATACTCAGCAGGTTTGTGGTGTTTCTCGTCATGGAGGCGTTGACGCAACGGTTAAGACGTCCATTTATTAAACGCTCAAACCATCGCTAAACTGTCCCTTTTGATTATCGAATATTTATTATTAATCGCTCCTTGGTAGTTAGCATTTGTAATTATTGCAAACGTTCTACCGGCCCTCGACAGTTAAAATGCCACAGGTCTTTTGTTTAATCAGGCTAAAGATTTGTGAGCTTTCTCTGTTCAGTCGAAGATTTCACTTGACTTAGTAGGACATACAACGGCTGAAAAATTTGTTGGGTAGAGTCATCTTTGATCTTCACAGTTCCCGCTCTCTCGTTGTATTAGCCTGCTGCAATAGGGATGTTCACCCCTCTCCTGATGTGGATGTGTCTGAACGTAAACTTGCCTCAAATAACCGCTTTAAAACAGCAGGAAACCATGCTGCCTTCTTCAGCCATGAGTGGACGTACATCACATAATTACCGCCACTTAAAATTATGTCTGCCAGTCCGTTTACTCAGTTCATCTACAAGCGCCGAAGCTCAGTTGGTGATTTGGACAGAACAAATGGTATACATTCATTCTGATATTACTTTGCAGATGTTGCTTTCCATCCATCTTCTGATTTGATCGATACTTTTTATTGGCCTGAGCACAGTTGGACCACCGTTGTCAAAGTCAATTGTCGTGATTCGTTAAAATCAACTGCAACGGGCTGCGCCGAAACGAAGTTCTACCGAGTTACTTCATTTGATCGTCAAAATCTTAAGCACAGCCAAAACTTACCGTTTTTCTTGTTCAACGAAAGAATGAGGGGATCATTAAGTTTATTCGCAGATTCGTCCAATTCTTCCTCCAAAATATCGCGTAGTTGTTCTCACATCCCTTTATCTAGAGGAATGAATGTTGTCTAAGTTCAGTTTGGTTGACTATTTTTTACCGCTAAGCAAATTTCATGTTAGAACCAGCTACAAAATACATAGGGTTCAGTACTATTTGTAACCAGTGGTGCAAATTTACTATTCAGTAATTGGATCATAGGATATTCGCAAATTAGCATATCACAAAGCTATACTCGATAGACTTGATCTAGATGCAAAACTCGTTAATTAGGGTTTAGAACTTATCCGTTTAAACCAAGTAAAAAGTATGAAAGTTCTTAAAAGTTCGGCCGAAATAATTATGTTACCGAGTTCTGAGGCAAGCACAGTTGAGGCTTTTTAATATGATCACGGAAATGAACAGGGCATAAGATGGAGTCAGTCATCTGTAAGTTGTGCCATCTAACCAGTCTGAACACCACCCGACATGCTTCAGTCTGCTTTCTTTTTCATGTTTCACCCAACAAAATCTTCTAACCAACATTGTTTATTCACTTCACTCCGTTGGATATATGGCATCTCCATCAAGCACACCGAAGGCACTTAAGCCTGCGTAAAGCAACATAACAAAACGGAGTTTGTAAGCATTGTTTGTGAGGAGTACTCGACACTTGTGTCCGCTCACGCTTCAAGCAAAACACCTCAGGGAGGTCATCAGATTGTCAATCATTATCTTTAGTGCCACGAAATGTCTCAGAATCCGATTCAACGAAGTTCTCCTGGTTTCGGAAAGTTTGGTTGATTCTCCCTTATTGTCGCGGCCGCTGACCATGGTGTTACGTCCGGACGATCTGTGTTAGTCGAACTTAATCTCATCACTACGGAGGCAGACCGTTCATGAATTGCTTCTTCAGCAAATGCTTCTCAATCGAGCGTTCAGTTTGGTGAGCTCACGCCACAGTAAGTCCTGTAGAGCAACTGTGAATCTGAGGGAACCTGCTGTTTTCCAAGCCTGGCTAATCCAACCACCAAACTAGCGGTTGGCTGTCGGCCTGATCATCGGTTCCAGCCACTCTGGCTACGTTCATAGTGGCCCATTCCAAATTTACAGACTCCTATAGTTTATTATCCTGACCTGCTTTCATCCTGTCATTCACGTGCTCCTTCATAATATCCAGCTTTCCGTGGTTGATCTTGGCTTAGACCCTAGAAGTGATCCTTGTGATACCCTCAAAACTGTCGTACATATACCCGTCTTTGGACCGTCATTTAAGCAGCTGTCAAACGTTTAGTCCAAAAGACCGCCAGTGCAGGAATAGCTTATTACGGAAGGTGACACACACCACACATAACTTCGTAGATATGAACCAATCACAGCAGACAGTGATTGCCTTGGTTACTGTCCATTTCAGTGATGCTTAATGGACACTCATTTCTGTTCTGCACATCAATCAGCTGTTTTCGTACTGAAAACAAAGCTCGATTTTACTTCTATACAGTGAAACTCAGTGAAGGCACTCGAACGACTTGTTACTCACGAAAGTTGTGAATGGCTTAGTACATATCAAAAAAGTAAGGTTTCAGATTTGTTCACCCAAATTTGACGATGCAAAATGCACTTCACAGGATCTTAACCTCTAATGCGTTGCATCTGCTCCAAAGTTTAAAGAACTTCAACTTGCAGAATAAATTACGGCGATCACATAATGTAATTCTAACGCTGGACACCGCAATGTAAAATCTGCTCCCAGGAGACGCTGTAGGCCACTCGTTAATAGATAACGTCGTAAGAAACTCAGAGCTGTCCGTAAGAAATGCTATAAAGGACATGAAGTTGGTGGTAAGTTCGCTGGAACAAGATCACTCCGCCAACAGCCAACTATCAGGAAGGAGTTGTCACGACTGTGATAAACTGCACTGACTACAGAAATCGAGTTCCAAAAAGGCGTAGACGGGAAAACAAACCACCAGTTAGCAGGTATCCACAGGTACTTAAACGAAATGTTAGCCTTTAGGTACTCTACACGATGTCACCAAAGTCGCTCATTCCTGGGCGATTGTACCATTTATCAAAATACATAAACGCGGCATGCCAACTAGATCCATTGTGGATTGTCACGCGTATATAAGCGGTTCGGAGCCGTACCGCAGCCTTATCAAAAGACGGTGATAAACTGCATTGGCAATTCTCTTGAGATTTTCAAGTTTGTGTTCTTTATCACTCGGGGATCAAGGTACATCTATTAATTTTCATACTATTTCTTCACGCACTAATGTTTTGAAATGTAAAATCTCAAGACTTTTATTTTCAGCCCTCAGTAGTGTTTACGGTCTAAAAAGTAAGACACCAGTGAATATCTTCAAAGCTACTACCGGCGTTAATTTACGTCGGACTACTGTTCATTTTACTTCCAAGGAGATATTGCACTGTCAAACAGCCGGTGAGGTGTTAACTTCCTCTGTCATATCAAGAATAATCTGCATTTTTCTTCAGAATGTTGCAAGGTAAATAAAGCAGAAATTTGCCTACCATTCAAAGCAGTTGAAAATTTCGTCCCAGACCTACACTCCTCTAATTATTAAGGAAACAATTTAAAATCTTCATTTTCTAGTGAATTAGAATCACAAATCTAGCTCCATACTACTCACGGATTGGCTGGATGATGACCACAAAACTGATTGACAATGACCCGAACCTACACCAGAATTTTGAGTTTTACAACAAACAAATACCAATTAATTCCTCGTGTTCAGCTCACGTACTGCTAACATCAGCCACAGTTTTGGTATCAACCTGTGATCGGTTTGGATAAATCTAATCACGCAGATGATTAGACCTCTCCGTATGGTATACAATCAACCTGGCGAAAGCGACGGCGATTGCATCAGGCTGATCTCACAATAAATTTCAAGAGTGATATAATTAACACAGTTGGTGGCATCCGGCATGGATCAGCACGTCACAGTGATCACATTCAAAAGGACGCCCATGCATGATATTGGCCACAAACACTTTTCGCTTTATCACTTACGGTTCCACACACGGCGCATCCATTGTAAACCTTAGAGAATAAAATCATGTGGGCGGGAATGTAGGCTTTGTGGGTCAGTTGATCTATTCAGATTAACCAGACTTTAGACTAGTATGGAGATGAAATATTTATCTTCCAAACACCGGAGAAGGGAGACGCCAAAGATCTCATTTAATTTAGAAGGAAAGATATTGCTAATATAAGACAAGGGTGCACACTGCAATCCAGGTAGAATAAGGAGGGAAGCAGAAATTTAATTTGAAACCAAAATCCAAACATAATATCCATCATACAATGTTCCGACAAAACTGAAGAAAAGAAAAGGTAGAAGGTATCCATTATCCAGATCCTCAAAAATGGGAGTAAGTGAATCATCAAACAACGACCGTCACTGATTTGTACGAACGAGGAACTATATAAAAAAACGTGATTTACGTGTACCTAAAGCACTCATCGTCTCTTTACCCACGATGTGCTATGGACAAGTTGAGGACCTACCAATCTAAGATAGTCAGCGCACCCCTAGCTATGACACTCATACGCACGTGGTACGTTAATCCTCGTCATACGGTCTGTGGACAGACTGCTACCCACGTAGCAGAATTCTAATTCGTCACAGATCTCAGCTGTAGGCACAGCGACTGTGCCCGGAAAAGACTGAAAAAAGAAAGTCTTAATTGTGATAACATTCAAGCCAAATTCACATGTCACGGTTAAAAAACGTGCACTACCAGCTTTAAACAATTGTATGCGACTGTCAAAGTACTTAGCCGGGTTAAGGAGCCGAACCGTCAAAAATATTCAGCAATCGGTCATCAGTTCGAAATACAACTTCAGCATCGTCTTTCGAGTCCTGGAGTGCAAATGTTAGCACTGTAGTCAAATATAAACCAAGTGAGTTTGAGGTTAAGATAAAATCCTGCTCCATGCTAGTGTGAAGGTCATAATCATCAGAGGTTGGTCCACACATTTTTACCTATATGCCCACAGGCAGTTGTCCAAGTAGACTGACAATCTCACCTGGACATACAAACTTACCAAGCACCGTTCAGGACTCACATGGTCAATCGTCATGGTGAAATCCACAAGTGGGGCACATCGTGGCCGAGTGTGTTCAAGATATTTCGACTGAGATTATCGAGTACCAAACGCCGTGTTCATCGTATTGCGACTAGCCCGGAATCCACACCATTCCTTGAAAATATTAGCCCGAAAAATTCTGCACTGGGTCGGTTTAGTAGAATACTTGTCAGAACCTTTTCAGTGGAGCTCAGCGGACTGATGACCCGATAACTATCGCCCCATGGCTTGCTACCCAAACTTCTGAATAAAGGTACGATCAGGGCATCCTTGAACTCTTGAGGGACTGTCTCCTGCTGCCGGATGGTGTGAACCAGTTAGAGCAAAGCATATTCCAGAGCTGAATTTCTCGATAAGGCGTACTCTTGATAACCCATCTCCTCGAGCAGACTTTCAACTTCGCAGTTGTTAAACAGCCCTCTGCAAGTCTGCTCAATCCGACGTGACAGCAAGTGGCGATTTCCTAACTTGCTGTAACAGGATATCCACAGTCTTCTAAACAATAGTAGCCGGCAAATGTAGCAGGCTACCAATGTACTTACACTAGGATTTCATGCTGTCCTCCAGTGGTGTGTGCGGAAATTCAGAGTCCTCGTCCATTAGTGTTCTGGTAGACTGCAAACGTAGACTAATGATCACTTAAATAGAAACATTGAGCCTTCTGTGGTGTAGGCGGCTAACGTAATGCTGCATCGACCAAACCTACATTATAAACAATCGCCCATGCTTTCGTGAATTCGTTCGATGAGTTGACGGTGAACATTCCAAGGCGTGGTCTTTTTGTTTTCATGGTTTGAGTTCATCGTGGAAAAAGCAAGCACCTTGTTCCTATTTGTTGTCGTCGATGAATTTGTCTGGGCCTTTTTAGCCCTAAATAGCAATAATATCAGTGGCTGCTGCTGCTGTTGCGCCGCTCCTTGCGGTTTTGTCGCAATACTGTCAGCATAATTAAATACAACAGCGTTTTCCAGACGAACGGCAACTGCACACAGAAATACCACTCTCGCCTATGAGTTATCCAGTCGCCTAACATCCTGGTTCTGCAGTCGTTCGGATGACTTATTATAAACACGTTCGCAAGTGTGGTTTAATAATTTGGTCCTGACCAGGCTATAGTCCATGTTACATTCAGCCCCGCTCATCACTCACGTAATACGCAATTTGCTTATATCGCGTTGTAGCACGACCATGTAATCAATCAAATGGCGGTGACCACTCCGTGGGTACACAACTTTGTGATGTCGTTTGTATCCGGCTTGAATCGAGCGTTTGTAGTAGTCAGATCCTCAGTATCACATATCTGGAACAAACGGTCACTGTTTTACATGAACCCACCAATGCAATGAAGGAGGAGCACTTACAGCCAGATTATTGATTCACGCTGAACCAGCGCGTCGAATTTGCTCAGAACGAACAATAGGTCATTCACCGTTGTCGAGCGGATTGCGGCGGGTAGTTTTTCATAGAACCGGTCCTTTGTGTCGGCGGTCTGGCTTACAGTTGGTCCATAAACACTGATAAATGTAGCAGACAAACTTCACATAAGTCGAAGACGTGTATGTACGATTTGAAAGTTAAGACCGTGCGGGTCACCTGTCATCAATGAATGAATGTGGTCAGTGACTGCAAGCCGAGCAAAATATTCGGTAAAAGGTGCATCTGGTATCTTATTATCATCGCTAACCTTGGTTTGCTAGCGTAGTCTTACTCAAGGCAGCAAAGTCGATGCAGTGATAGCTCAATTCCATCGCCATTAGTGCGGCCCGGCATTTCGTACGTTTGTCGCTGAATCGATTCATCAAAGTACTCACATTCCATGTGACGGCATAAAACAGCTGTTTATGTGGTACCTCGGCTGGAGTTTCTGATTCTGCAACTTGACTTATGGGATAGAAGGAAATATGGTTGTTTTGGAGTTATTGGCTAATTCGACGTTGACGCAAAGTGAATAAAAAGATGACGGCTTATTTTGCTTAGCAGATCCATTACAAGCTACGTGAAGCTTCTGAAAATTAGGGCTAGTTTTTCAACCGTAGAGGATAGTATCACGGAGGTCACGGTCAACTGCTGAAAATTCAGAGTGTTCATTGTTTGAGATTACCTTCCCCAACCCCTTCATTTCATGCGCGGAGGACAGCAGTGCTGCAACTGTAGATGCGTTCCTGATGTATGCCTATAGGTTTTTGTCTCACTACCTGAGCATTGCTACGCCGTCAGTAGTGACATACAAAATTACTGCTTTCGTTCGTCTTGATAATGGTTAAAATTGAGAGGACCGAAACCCTAAACAATATAGTCCTC
>JTDE01001893.1:116336-132076 GCA_014338405.1 Paragonimus skrjabini miyazakii | reverse complement strand
CGGGATCACCGAGACCTATCGTTTTAGAGGAAATGCGAAAAAATGTTTTCGATGTCCTACACGACTTGTTACATCCAGGAGTTAAGGTATCCAAGAAACATTTTTCGGAACGATTCGGCTGTTTTGGAATGAACAGGGATATTGGCTATTAGACGTACTGCTGCTTTGCTTGTCAAGAGTCGAAGATCCGTCGTCATACGGTTACTCCGCTTTGATCACTTTCACCTGCTGATGCCCACTTCAACCACAAGCACACTGACCTTGTGAGACCCTTGCCACGAACGAGAGGTTTCCGAAATCTCCTTACGTGTATTGACAGGTTTACACGGTGACCGGAATTTTTTTTCCTATCCTGGTGACAACATCCATAGTCCGATGGACTTTACGCCCTGGCATACCATCCAATATAACTACAGGCCGCGGCTCCCATTTCAAGTCTCAGTTAGCTTGGCATTCAGCGGATTCACTCCACAGCGTAACATTCACAGAATATTAAAGGCTACTCCGACTACCAAACTTGAACCACCAACTTGGTTCGATCAGCCGCCACCTGTGCTTCTTGGAGTAAGCAACTGTGTTCGTGCTGATAATCGGTAGTTCCACATCACAACTTACCTATGGCGCCAGCCTGTCTTTGCCTGGTCACTTACTAACGATTTTGGGAAATGTGACATTTCCTGATAATACAAACCACGTAAGTGTCATTCAGCCCTTCATGTCAAAGTTAACTTATCAACTACCACAGTTGCAGCGTAAATCCACAAACTATGCTAAAAACTGGCTGACTGCACGAGCGTGTTCTTTCACTGTGTCATGCTCCGCGGAATCCCAAGTCCAGCGTACAAAGGTCCGTATCATGTTTCGAATCGCTCGGATAAATATCACACGTTGGACTCCGATGTTTTTCCCAACGATACAACGACCAACCGTCCCATTTCAGCACGACTGCCGGAGGAATCTACTCTAACTGAATCGCACACACTACGGGACGCAAGTTCGTGCAAGACTGAATCAAGTCAATGAGCGCTTTCCTCGAGTCGTGCGGTCACTGTTTCGCCGTAATATCACAGTTTGTGAGAGAAAGAACAGGTGTCCTATCACCCTGTCGCTTGGGCTATCACGTGTTAAGCCGTCTACTTAAAGCAATACTCACTGTCCCGACCTGCACACGCGCGTCCACCCATCCACCGACCCGTACACCCTCCTCCACATCCGAATGCATATACGCAGGCTGTCACCATCTTCACACAGCTAACCATAACCCTCCAACTTCATGTGATTCGGTGCGGGCACGCAGGACACGGTTGCACTCGGATTGGAACAGAAGACAACACAACTGAAAGGGACGGGACACGGTCCGGGCGAACAGGACTGCACTGGGCTCGTAACAATAAAGATCCAAAGCACTGATTTAGTCATCTCATTAATTATCTTTCAGATACCGTTATTTGTTAGTAGCTACTAAAGCTATCGTGTTCAAGATATCCACTAACCTGTCTGCCGGAAGGTGTTTCCCATGCAGTCAATATTTGATGGTTAGGATGCGGCGCCAAAACAATTTTGTTAGGATGACATTCAACGGAATTGCATATGGTAAATTACACGTACTCTTAACGTTTAAACTGCAAGTTTTTCGTGATCACTCCAATCTGTTTTTCCATTTAATTTTGCTCGCTGCATAACTCGGTCGGATGGGGTAGCTGATGGTGTGAACGCATGATGCAAACTTAGGCGTTGTTCATAGCGCAAGTTGGTATTTTCAGCAACGGCGGACTTCTCTGAGGTTCAACTGTGTGTCCTGAGATGTTCCATTTTGTCACTACCAAACATTTAGACTTCGGTTTATCAATCCTGGTGATCCACCTTAATGGTAATTTCCACTGGAGACCGAGGAGACTGCCATTTTGAATAACGTGTCACGTGTTGGCAAGTCCAATCATACAGTTGTCAGAGTTGATTGCAGGCGAACCTCATGCACATAGCGGACGAGTTACAGGCAAACCGAGCGATAAATACAAGAGCTCACTATAAACACTGAACTACCAACCCCTCAGCTATCTTCGTGGGTGCCAACAGTTCAGTTGTCCACACAAAAAGGAAATAAAAAGCTTGCCAAGAAGCACATTAGACTAATATCTGGATCCAACCAAGGACAATCCAACTCAAATTTGCGGGAGGCTTTGTGACATAAAGGAAGTCATCGTAACTGTGTGGGACAGTTCTTAATCACATTATCCCGTACACACTCACAGGCAGAGGCGTTCACACAAGTAGCTGTCTCATTCGCTTGACTTGAGCCAGGAAAAACGTTATGTTCATTGTATATGTTCACATTTGCAGCCGCTCCATCCCAATTATACCATGAGCTGCATTGTAAACAAACACGTGCTGGCAACGACAACAAACTTGCATTTGAAGCGCTTGAAACATATATTTGTCGTCTCCAATTCTGTTGAAAGACTTTGTGGGGAGAATATATTTTTACACCATGATAAATAATCGGCGTTCTCACCATCGTGTGGCGGTGGGCTGAAAAATGTGCCTTTCGGCAAGCAGCTTGAATTAATCTGTTTTGGAATACAATTTGTATGAACGCCACGCGACCTCAGGCAAACTAGAAAAGATGCAGTGGAATAAACAGAACCAGAAGGTTCGCAGCGATATAGTGTGAAATATTGCCCATTTTTACACTATTACATATCCACCGAAGGTATGAGGCAGCCATGTAATGTTATGTACAACCATTTCTAAGAATAGCATTTTGTCGACCAACAGCTACCCGAAATCCTGCAAAACAGGGAAGACGTGCACAGTTTGCATGGACGGGGAAACCAGATTCATTATAATGCATGTTTGGTTGCCAAATATGTTTGTATTCATGTTGGTGTACGATGCCAACATGGTACGATCGCAAATTTTTAGTTTATCCACATCTCAAAAATGGTACAAAATGGAGCATTCTGAGATTATGGAAAAATGTATTCCACCTCGTCAACTGCAATAAACGCATTTGTAAAACGTTAGAAAATGAGTTGACGTTTGCAATAGATTGTTTCCGTGAAAGTGAAAAAAATTGCCTTCATCTCAAAACGAATACTCCGGGCAATTTTTCGATGTGTTCCAATTTTTTCATGAATGCCGCTTACTTACATGTTGAATTCTAGGTACTTCGCCTAAACTTGAGGTGTCAATGTTTACAACAATACCTAAAAACGAGTGTTCACGTCAAAATGACTGTTCCCCCCTTGGAATGACCTTCAACCCTAACGACTGCGAATGACCTCATTGTCACCTTTCCCACTGCCCTCTGTGGTGCAACCAATCAAAAGCGCTTCACTTTGCCGGAAGGATTGTAATGAATTGCTATTTTATCATCGTAATTTCGATTCTCATTTCACAAATGGCCGTGAATTTCATAGTTTCCTCTAGCCGGTACCTCCTACGGTCACAATGTCGGATGTGCGTTATTTTTAAGTTTTCACTGTTTGGCGGTTGTCTTTTATTTCTGACTCAACGAGCCGTCAACCAAATCCATTTCAATATGTTTCCGTCCCACGTGAATCACTGAACCCCACATGCCTGTTGTCATGTGCGCACATAAGAGCTTCACTTCATGGTATCGGTCATACTCAACTCACGCCCAGATAAAACAAGTACGTCGTTTCAGAGGTTAATGAGATAAAGGAGGACGAGTGGTTATCCAACATCTGACCAGAAATCGTGGTCACCATATCCTCGGAAACTTATGCGAGAAAGTTGACTACTATTACTTTTTGAGGCGTAGCATATTTAAAGGCACTACACATTCTGCTTCACAAGAAACCAATGGCGGATGGTCATAATTGCTCGCGTTTTGTTTATTTTCCTGTCCGTGAGAACTCGATGGTCGATACCTTCTATGTTGTAACCCACTTCAACCGAGTGATCATCTAATCTGAAGCACTCATCTAACCTGTTCTGTCGCCAGTAACCCCGGCACTTTCAAAAGGAATACAGACATACCACGTTCCTACTTGGTGCCTCGGAAGTGAGCTGTGTTCAACCTCTCCCGTGTAGTCCACGGGCTCAGTAGTAAGTTGAGGAACGCTTCCTTCCGGATCGTTGAGGAGTGTACACCACTGACTGTTTGGACGTAACAGATTGATGAGTCCGCTTCGCGGCCCAACAAGTAAGTTTAGCTTCAAGAAGCGGCATGTATGGACGATTTATTGAAAGTTCCATTCTGAGGATGACAGACTGTCACTTTCATCCGATGGATCACTTACAACATTAGCATTGACCAAATGCGCAAACCATAGATGATCCGAAAGACTTATTTTGGCTGCGTGTGATCGGTAGACCGTAAATATCTCTATAATCTTTGAGGTAAAATTTGTTTTACTTACAGAGGTTGTAATTTTGTGGCGTGTTTCAGTTTCTGAAATTGTAGATTTCTGATACTGGAAAATCTGTTCGTTTTAATCTTCCAAAGACGTAAGCAGGGAGTGTACGGTAGTTCAGTGGCATATGGGATTAATGGAAAAATAACGAGAAATTGCGTTTCTCGTCATTTAGGAGAATTATTGGTGCAATATAATGCAAATAGGCGCGGAAATACCTGCTTTTTCAATTTGTATGTAATTAAGCAGGTAAACGTGATAATACTTTCGACGACTGAACCGTTGCGGGAACATGAGGACTAACCATTTTGTGAGCTTGAAATCGTAAGATACGCCGGTAAACATATTGCGACGTAGGATTATGTGCAAAAACTGGGCAAGTTAGTGGTATTTTTTTAGTCATATTTGGCATGCATGGCGATTGGTTATTACTACTGTTGTAAACTTTTCCATGAAATCATGACTTATGCTAAAATGCGGACGAGGTGATCTGCTGAACAAACAACATTGTGGAGCGCTTCCCGCTTGAGAGCTTACAACAGTTCCCTGCAATTTTCCTACCTTACGAGTTAAGGCAAACAGTACTCCATTCTTAAACACTTACAACTGCTCCATCCATTTGTCTTGCCTTACGAGTTGAGCAAAACAGAACCCTATGCTGGAACACATAGGTGGACGAGTGAGGTCGCTGAGGACGAAAACTTAGGAATATCAACGTGAATTATGCAGTTGATGATTTTGGACAAAAGTACACACCAGCTTCACCTTTCCAAAGCACAGAAAGTAGTCATTGGTTTTCACGTGTTATGGGTGTCCTTTCAGACGAGTGAAGCGGTGTACCGGATGAATTCCTCATCATCATGTTATAAATCGCGTCTGATATCTGCGAGAAAACTGTGTACGCATACGTGAAGGAACTTACTTTCTTCAATTATATTAAGAGGATAATAGTTCCAAGTTATTTTGATTCGCACTTACTTCGGCCCGTGTGCAAGCGGTACACTGTCAGCGGACCGGTCTAAGTCGACATCGGTTGCGGGTGGTGTGCAAGGCTTACTTCTCATAATCATTGGGGATGTGCAAACAACGGCCAAAGTAGTGGAAACTTGCAAAATTAAGAATTCGTAACGTGCACTTGCCAAGTGACTGAGGTTGAAGCTGCTCGTCGCAGAATTGGCGCCCGTTTATTTCTGCCCTTCGGATACACTTAGCGTTAAAAGTTAGTTGATTGGCGTCACAGCAACAGCTGTCCATCTGTACCGGATCATCGCAGAGTCCACATGGCCATTCTGTTTCAGGCTTCTTCACCCACCTCGGTTGCATACTGCTTGTAGGTGAGCCCATGGGGATGTCGTACAAAGGTAGGCCAGTCTTAGCGCGTCCCACTATTTTACTGGTAAAGACAATGGTGCTGCTAAAGCAGGTCACCGCCATATTACTGATGCCGTTATGCAGCTTTCGAAGTACATTATGCAGGGCTTTATAGTGATGGTTGTAGTTGGCTGTAGCAAGAGACCAAAGCCGCGGCCCCAATAACCATCGAATCAGCAAGCTGTACTATGCTAGCCACCGCTCATAAATGGGGACGTGACCTTTATAGAGGGAAATGCAAACTACAAAAACCCTTACCGTAGGGGTACAAATGTTTACGAAACACCAATAAAATGTGTACGCATGGGAGCCACACTGAACGTTACAAAGTACACTCACAGGTGCCCTACACGCTATCCACGACGAATGGTCGCCATCTTGTTGTACAAAGCTGCGATGTTCACGGTGATTACTAGAGAATCACATGCTGTTTCGAAATGAAGTCGTGGAGTCCGTCTGTTCAGATGTTTTTGGACAGGTTGACTTGCGAACGCGGTCATTCTGTGAAGAATGACCTTCACGTACCAGTCAACTGTAATACTCAGAATTAAGGACCTCGAATAGCCCTAGAAATCGTACTAGGATTGAAACCTCCCACGCAAGAAATAAACAGAAGACCTCGCACTGGTTGCAGTAAGCAGTTCATATTCGTGAGACACGAAGCCGAATTTATGGATGTACAACAGTATTAAAGAAATCATAGTCACTCATTGGCTGATCATATGGACATATACAAAGTCACAAACTGAACGTTAATTGGTGCAATACGGAACAAAGAAATAAGCGGCTAACAGAAGGCATAACACTGATACGGGTTGTCCAATCCTGATGCAGTATCTTCAACACGACGTTTGGATTGGTCTCTTGTTAGAACTCTCATTGTGTCGGGGTTTGGATAGGCGGTGAATCGAGTAGATCTTCATCACATCAACCTCGACAACTCCATGACGGTCGCATCCAATGCACGTTTGTATTTCATAATCCCGCATCAGCCACCCGCGGTAAAACCATATTTTCCGAATGGAAAAGGCTAGGAAGTATTTTGAGTGCGTCCTCCTCAACCGTCCGTTTGCGTTCTCCGGCCTATTATTCGTGCCATTGCTAAAGTGGACAACATAGCTTTGTGTATGAATGGCCCACTTTTATTTGATGAACAGTCAATGACACAACAAATAATTCAGAAACGTCCTATCATTTTGACGGATGGTATGCAAATCACGTTTAAACCTACGGTAAACAGTGTAAGGCTGCAGCATACTCTTCCTCATTGTCCACCGTAGGCATTCGGTGGAAGAGATAACGACTAGGAAAGGAGTTTGTCTTTTGATAAACATGAAGGACGAACTTTACCCACTTGCATGCTTGCGTATGGAATCACGCACATGAAAGTAACACAACTAGATATCGCGGATAAACACTACATGAGCTGCCTTCGTTTGAGTAGCCATCTTATCCATCACAAACGTCTTCGCCGCAGTGTATTCGCTCATCATTTCTCGAAAATTTCAAACAGCCTACATATTAAAACATGCTTCCCGTCTTGACTGTTTGCTAATGACGCCAAACTTTGGCCAGCTGTCAACGCTACCAACGATTCTTTTATCTAACAGCAGAATCTTGACACCCTACTTGGTTAGTCCCGCGGGAGTGGGCCTGACTTTAATGCTGGTAATTGTAAAGTTATGCACATTCGCAGATCTCTAAACACCACTCATTACTTTGAAGGGTACTCGCTTCAGGCAGTGTTTATTGGGAAAACTTAGGAACCATTGTTTTGCGCATTCTTTTGGGCTGTGCGAATGGTGAAGCAAATCCGAAAAAAGCAAGCAACAACCTGGAGTTATTTAAACATCTTGTCGACCGGTTTAATCCTACCTGTTCTTTATAGCAATTTCGTTCGACTGCATCTGGAGAGTGGAGCGCTGATCTGGCAACTACATCTTCAAAAAGGACATGTTGCTTCTGGAGACTGTGCGATTCCTTGTCACCAAGGCAGTCCGGAGCCTAAAAACGAAGTCGTATGATGAAAGACGGATGTTTCTGAACATGCACCCCTTAAAGTATCGTCAGCCTAGTTGTGCCTTGGCAAGAACCTTCTTGATAGTGAAGTCCCTGAGCATCCGTTCCGGTTGACGCCCAACAGGGGAGATATCAGGAGAGCGAAGGGCTACCACTTGAAACTAGTAGCGCAAGATACCACAGTTGAATGCAGAGAGCTTTTTCTCATTACCCGTTTGCAAAGCTTAGAGGGCTGTACCTGGCCATGTCGCTTCTGTTAACTTTGCAGCAATTTTCAAAGATCGCCTTGATCAATATTTGTTCCATTAGTTCGGATGATGCACATTTTCCCCCCACTCCAGTTGATTGATGGAGTCTTAAGATCCTACGCATCGAAATACGTAATTCTCAGAAGTTCCAGCTTCCAACTTCAGTATCCAATTCACCGAACCATTGAACTTGCAAAAGAAAGGTCAGAGTTCCACTACATCTTGATCCTACATGACTCGATAACTCTGTTGAGGAAGCCGCAACTTTACCGACGGACATTCGTAGTGTGAAGTTTACTCACAAATCTTTGACCTCTTTCATTCGAACTACTGACCTGAATGATAGCAAGGACAACGCGGATACTTCGTCTACAGCTGTTCTGGAAACATTTCCATTGTTTTAGGATAGTTAATCTAATCTCGAAGTTAGTCTACTCTAAGCAGTACGTAAAACCACATAGCAGTTCACGAAACCGCTGAACGAGCGCTTCACGCAGACCATATTTAGTGATACGTCAGCTATGCGTGAGCAAGCTGCCAGCAGCCTCATTGCCGTGCGTCAGCTAGTTTCCAAGAACTGTCAGTCACCAAGCAATCAAACTCATTTTACCAAGGCATGGTGACAGCGAAGAGAGGTGCAAAACTCCGGGCACGATGTCCAAAACCTGCTTCATGCCTGCCACTGCTAAGAAGCCCAAGTCTGTTTCGCAAATGAAAACGAACAACTAGTCCTCCAATGCCTTCAAGCCAATTCAAAATTATAGCAGGTTTCACGCCTTCCAGGCATTACACAGTAGCTTCGCGATACCCCATGTTTTTATCCATTGCAAGAATGCTACTATTAACCAAAGTCCTAACACATATACACCGTCAAATGCATTGCCACCTGATTATGTAACTGACATGAATGCCCGACAAACCAATCCATTTTTATTGCACCCTTAGACCTTCCATCCACCACAATCTGGCCCCCCTCCCCATGTACCACCCAACCATTTTATCACAATGACACTCTTCCAGCACTTTCTGTCTTGGTGTCAGATCTTTGCGATATCCACTCAGGCATGATTGGAAAACTGGTACGTCCCCTAGACCAGGGCATCTCTATATATTTTGCAACCCACCGCTTTCTCTGCCATGCAGTTCTTTAGCAGTTTAAATGTTGTACCTGACATCACTTCGTTAATGATGAACGTGAGATCTATGATAAGTAAGATGCACATCTTTGGCACTTCTGTATTTTTGTCTAATCCCCCTACCATTCTCGTCACTGAGACTTGGTTCTCCCCCGATACTTCGGACACGCATATAAGTATCATAGGTTAACACATGTATCGTAGGGATGATCTCAGATGACGAGGCGATGGATGCTTTATTTACTTGAAAGAGCAATTTTACGCAATTACATTCGACGTACTGAATATTTGTAAAATCGAAGACTCGCCGTAGTCTTTGGTATGTGTTGGTTCTCGCGACCTACTTATAGGGTGTATCTATCGACCACCTAATGCTACTAGCAGTGACTTGACTGATAGCGTAGAGGTGGTAAGTCATGCATCAAACAAGCTTTGCGATCACAAACTAATAGATGGTGACTTCAAGATGCCTAATATCTCCTGGAATTCATTCTCAGCTCTTGCAAAGCAAGCTGAATTTCTTTCATGCACCCAACTGAATGGATCAGGAGAAACCTAATGGCTATACCCTTCCCCGAAGTGGCGAAAAGTAGTGGTGTCGCCAGCGAGAAAAGCTGATGTGCAAGGGGGTCGGTTCGTGATACACACTCAACCCGCAGTTACATGCGCTTTTGGAAACCATGTTGATTCCGGGGACCGATATTAAAGTACCTGCTTGCCTTGAGTGTTTGATGATTATGTGTTTTATGCAAAGTCGGTGACCACGTTCCATGTTTTCATTGATTCCCTTCTCGTTAATCCTTCTTCTTCTTACACCGGAAATCATTTTGGTTGTAATTGCGAGCCTTTTCTGCAAAGACTGACATGAACATTCAATTTAGGTGCGGGACAAATCACTTCTGTCAGTGAAGGTAGTCTTAATTTATTACTAACTCGTGATACCGTTTGTCCGTGAGAAATTGTTCCCGCGTAATTTTCCTTTATCTTCCACAGGCGGACCTTCGTCTTATGTACCCTGGCTTCGTATGCGCTTAATCGTTTCGCCATTACGCGATTGTTGCACTTAATCATATTCACTCGGACCGTTGGTCTCAGAACCTTCATATTTGGTGGATTCAATATCGAGGTTTGTCGATATCTTCTATTTAGTTCATAGTAACTTTATTGTACCTTAACACCCTAACTATTAAAAACACTTGCCAATACGACTGTCTTCCTTTTTGAATCCGAATTGGTTGCTCAGCGGGCTCAAAATTTATAGACACTCATTGCTTACGGACGCGATTATTCCAGACTCAGCCTATCGACCGACGTTGCGCGTAGACTAAGCGTTCATCGAACGACTGCTAAACGTCCGGGATTAATAAGGCTCCCTGTGAAAATTTCTGCTGTACAACTAAATGGTTCTCTAGTGAGTGGAATGCCTAACGGGTTTGTTGAATATCTGGGACTGATTCTGACCGGGAGTCCAAGGCTTACATTCTTAGCCGATACATGGTTCCTATTCCGGAAGACCGCCCCTCTTACCAGCAATAGTTCACAGGTCGATTCGCCTCTGATCCTAAAAGCCTTTTTGTTTCATACCTTCTAGTAACAAAGCAAAGGTCGATATTCTCCCAGTTTATGGGTCTGTCAGGACGTACCAGTGCCAACGCTGAACTTGCTGTTGTGCCAACTGACTGTTACGATAACATTTTTACGTCACCTTTCATAGTGCCGAGCATCACCCCAAATGCTGTTCTTTCAGGTGGCATATGCAACGCAGACATGTCCCTGCTGATTGTATTATCCCAGCGGCGTGGCTTCACGGCTAGTTCCTTCGAGTCAGTTGAAACTTTTCCTGTTGTTTTGTTTGAAGGTGCCGAACAACCTGCTAGCCCTCTGAGCATGTCTTTCAACAAGTGGCTCTAACACGGTTACATTTCCACGGGTTCAAATGAGAAAAACCTAGATCTTTTACTCTAGGGTTACCGCTGTAAACCTCCAGCTAACTACAGACAAATAACATTTTTTGTTAGCGCACCCAAACTGTTCACAATTTTCGCGTGATACTCCTTCTAGTTAACTGTCAGCTGGCATCTTTCATTCTAATGCCAGGCATGACTTTCTTGGAGAGCACATAGGTAGGCCAGAAATATCACTGTAATCCTAACACCTTTTGACCATCAAGGGCAGCGCTTCACCCCGTTTTCAGTTATTGTCTCCCACATTACCAAACGCGTTTTCTTGAGAACGACAAGTTTGACTATTGTGAGTTCGAATTTCTGTCCACGTTGTTTTATTGATATTTAACTGTGTCCGTAACCCAAGGACTTCGAGAATTACGACTTAACTTATTCTTATTCGCTTAGTCGCCCCAGAGATGGCAAAAAGATTCAGCTGTGGATCTTGCGTGAAGATTGTTCACGCGAGGGATCACGCCATGCAGTGTTTGCTCTGCGACACATGGTTTCACACCCCCTGTCTAAGAATGTCGAACGAGGTTTACAAAATGTTGACAACAACACAGCTGAACTGTATCCACCTCGTTTGTCATTGTTGTAGAACTGCAAGGCAGCCCCTTAGTTCTGAAACTGGCACCTTGCCAGTGGATGTGACATCCCCTGAGCCAGTAAGGTTTGCATTGCGAGTGTTAGAGACACAGCATCATATGTGTCACTTGCCTCGGAAGCGCCGTCAAAGAAGGTTACCCCGGTTGCTCCAAAAACGTACATGCCCATTCCTGCTGACAACCCGTCAACAGCGTGTAAGCAAAATCGACCGAATTCCGAGGTTCTTCGCTCGATACTACCCAAGAAGCCCGATGTTGCTGCTCGGGAGAGCCACGTTAATAACGGCGTAATTTCGGCAAAGTTCTCCAGGAGCACCAACACAGTCGCCCCCAAACGGTTGAACTTATCTGCTCGGGAAGATTCTGTAATTGATCAGAACCTTCCGGAATGTGCCGCCAGCTGCTTAAAGCTGCGGGATGAGCATGATCGTGAGCTCTGGGCCAGTCCTTGCACTAGGATGGGCATAAATCCAAGTGTCCCAAATTCCATCACGAGGTTGGCGAGGAAATCAGGTTCGCCACATACTAACAAACCGCGGTTAGCAAGGGTCGTGCTTTCGACATCTAATTTGGCGGAAGACGTTCTCCTCGCAGCACATAAGCTGCGCGATAACTCCGGGGTCCGGATATACCATGATATACCATGGGCTGAACGCCAGAGGCAGAAACTCGCTCAGAAGGAACCGGGAACCACTGACCGTTCTCGTAATGTTATTATTAAGGTTGTCCACGATTCCATCAGCGATGGCCTGGACTATGGCGAGAGTCAGTGCGATTCCTGTCAACTGCCCTTAAACTTACCAAAGTCAGGTTCAACGCATCCGTCAAATTCTGCGGCCCAAACTAGAGTCGGACGAATCTCAAACACGACTTCTCAAAATTACTTTCACTTCGCACGAGATGGCATCGCATATACTGAAGCGGTTCCGTCACCGGCGTCGTCTTATACCTGGCGGGATTTCTTTTCACCCCGATCGTTCTAAAGAGGAACGAGATTCATTAAAAGCCAATCACCGCACGCGTGCTAGTCGCCTGGTGGTTCCCATTGAGGATTTAATGACCTCAAAAAACTCACTACAGCCGGCTCCTGTGGAGTCGGCGACCTCTGTCAGCGTTGCGTTTTGAGTGAACCCCCCGTTCACCCGTTCATTCGTTCGTTTACTATTAACTGTGTAAGATTCATGTGCACAAATGCGCTTAGCTTAGTGAATAAATTACCAGAGCTTCGCGAACTTTGTTCTACCACTAAGCCCCAGATCGTTGCCACTATGGAGTCGTGGCTGAACACTTCCTACCTAGATTCTGAAATCGCTTTAGAGGATATCGTTATCTACCGTGTGGATATAACTGAAGGTAGAGGAGGGGGATCGGCACTCTATATCCACACTTCTCTTCAAGCCTTCCTTTTTAGCAATCCAGTACTTGTTGCGATTCAAGAAACGGTCTGGTGCTCCATTAGCTGAAGTGGTTCAGAACGCTGGCTTGTAGGGGCCCCCTAACATCCTTCATCTTCGGATAATTCTAAAGACGAACTCTTATTATCTGGGTTGGAAGTTTTACTCACTCTGGGTTTTTCCCACATTCTCCTAATTGGCGATTTCAACTTACATGAAATCAACTTTCCGGCCTGCTCGTACACAGGCACTGACAATTCTACCTCTGCACGAATTTGTCACACAGTCAGAGTATTAGGTTTTACGTAGCACACATCTGGTTTCACACGTTGGCGTACTGGCCATAATCCGTCGAGACTAGAATACTTATTCAGTAATGAAGCGTTGATGGTAGACAACCTTATAGCCACCGCAACACTCGGGCTAAGGGATCACGCGGTCGTTTCATTTGACTTCACTTTCAGTACGAATCTGGTCAGCTCGACGACTAGCAATCGCAGAACCTTCCGAAAAACGGATGTGGGGAAACTTTGTGGCTACTTGGAAATGCAGCCTTGGGCGAACTATACCTCACTCCACTCTGTGGATGATCTTTGTGAGAAGCTTACTGCCATCGTTTCTGCAGCCGTAGGTGAATCTACACCATTATCGGGCTCCAAACGGAATAAGCCTCCAAGTCAACTACGCTCTAGTACACGAAAACTCATTCTGAAGAAGCGGTATGCATGGACGGGCTATCGATTATCAGGATCGGAAGCTGACCAAAAGATATACGCTGCCCTAAGGAATCAGTGTCCATCGCTTATTCGACGCGACCGTCTTCATTACCAACAACGTCTTACAGAACGGGTTATCGCTGATCCAAACAGCCTTTCCCGATTTGTTGCATCAACTCGCAAGGCAAAAGCCGAAGTTCCACAACTTTTGGGCCCACCAGGCCTTACTAGCTTTGATACGGAGACTGCTGATGTCCTTGCTGAGTTTTGCAGTAGTGTTGTTGCGCAGCGAACATCAGTTCCTCAGATTCGTCTTGAAACTGAAGTCGCTGGCACTTGCACGGTGGATACTTCCTCCACGGCGGTGCTGGCTAAACTCAGGTGCCTTAGGGACAGCTCACCTTGCCTTGATGGTATACCACCCAAGGCCTGACGGGAAGCGGCGGAACAGCTTGCTGACCCACTTAGTTTACTGTTCACGCAATCCGTCTCCCAGGGAACAGTACCTAGCAGTTGGAAACTCGCGAGCATTACACCCGTTTTCAAGGGTGTTAGGCAAAATTGCCCCAGTGACTACAGACCAACTGCATTGCTGTCATGTCCTGCAAAAATTTTAGAGGCGCTCGTATGCGACTTCCTTCACAAGTATCTCACCTCTCGTGAGTTCTTCTCCAATGCGCAACACGGACTTCGCAAGGGCCGTTCGTGTACCACTAATCTGCTGATAGCCACCGACCAATGGACGAAAGCAGTTGATCAGGGTAATGGAACAGACGTTGTCTATCTCGACTTTGCTAAGGCATTCGACCACGTGGATCATTCTGTTTTGATCGGCAAACTTTACCATTATGGGGTGCAAGGCAATCTTATCCAGTGGTTTGTGTCGTATCTTGCTAACCGTCTATGCAGGGTGCGCGTTAGTGGTGTTTTTTCTACCTGTAAGCCAAGCCTCAGTGGAGTACCCCAGGGTTCAAGTCTAGGCCCGCTGCTATTTTTGGTATTCATCAATGATCTCCCACTCTCAATCACCCCTCCGTTACTATTATTTGCGGACGACGTCAAACTTTGACTAACCGTCAACACAACCGATGATTCTATCAGCCTACAGAAAGACCCTGACACTCTTTTCAATTGGTCTCGAGTGAACCGACCCGAATTTAATGCTGGTAAGTGCAAAGTTATGCACATTCGCTGTTCTATGAAAACCACTTATTACCTCGACGGAAATCCGCTTCAGACGGTTCTTTTTGAGAAGGACCTAGGATGCACTGTTTCGCACACTCTCTCGAGCTCTGCGAATGCTGAAACAAATGCATAAAAAGCTAGAAACATCCTGGCCTTATTGAAACGCCCCTTCGGCCAGTTCAACCCTAATTGTTTTCAGCTTCTTTATAACAATTTCACTTAACCGCATCTGGAGAATGGAACTGCAATCTGGCCACCGCATCTCCAAAAGGACAAGTTACTACTGGAGACGGTACAACGACGAGCCGCGAAGGCAGTCCGGGGTCTGAAAACTGAACCATATGATTAAAGGTTGAAATCTTTGAACATGTACTCTTTAGAGTACCGACGGCTTTGAGGTGACTTGGAAATAACCTTTTTTGATAGTGCAGTCTCCGGAACACCCTTGCCGCCTGATGCTCAACAAGGGGAGTAGCGTGATAGTGAGGGCTCACCCCATAAAACTGGAGATCCAACATAGAAGACTTGAATGCAGACATAGTTTTTTCTCATTGTGCGTTTGCAAGACTTGGAATGCTCTACCAGACCATGTTGTTCCCTCCAGCTCTGTAGCAATTTTCAAGGCTCGCCTTGACCAACATTTATTGCACTAGTTCAGATACTGCACCTCTTTTCCTCATTTCAGCCTGTTGCCGATGTAACGTTTTGCACACTATTTTCTATTTCACAATTCTGATTATT
>JTDE01001893.1:24400-71504 GCA_014338405.1 Paragonimus skrjabini miyazakii | reverse complement strand
ATATATATATATATATATATATATATATATATATATATATATATATATAATATCCTACTCATCTAGGTCCATGCTAAACCCAGGGACTTAGCAAAGGAACTCGCTTGGTACTCTACAAAATGCCCGCTTCGTAGCCTTTTCGATGCTTATCAGTTGGTGTCACTCGATGCGAATAATTGATCGCAGTCATTGATGGTCAACTACCTAACAATGATCCGCGTCTTCTAATCTGAGCGGCCAAGCTCCACATCCATAACTTAAGGTCCTCAGAATCGCCTTTTATATTCATGACCCTTAAACCTCAGACAGATGCCTGTCTGTCGCCTGAGATGTCCTAGGTTGGCGACTGCCGTCTTAGCCTCGAAGATTCGGGCTTCTGTTTCATTTCCCATGACTCCATCGCCGAATTTGTAGTTCAGATTTCCGTAACTTCGTTATCCAACACTGAATCTATGCAATCACAGCAGTCTAGCAGAAGAAGTTTGCACCTTGAGTCTGCAAAGCGCATTCTAAACCATTTGGCAGAGTATGAAATAGCGTTAAGAATTGTCTGTGCTGTCTGAAAATTGTCAAAGATGTCAACCTGTGGCCAGCATAATCAAGTTCGTTTAGTCTTCCA
Organism: Paragonimus skrjabini miyazakii; assembly: GCA_014338405.1. Taxonomy (NCBI): domain Eukaryota; kingdom Metazoa; phylum Platyhelminthes; class Trematoda; order Plagiorchiida; family Troglotrematidae; genus Paragonimus; species Paragonimus skrjabini miyazakii. The sequence goes on along the minus strand of JTDE01001893.1, from coordinate 70,885 downwards.
CGAAGTAGGAGGTTCACGCCGGCCTATTTCGGTTGCTGCAGACAGTCCACCGTCCATGACAAAATTCAAGAGAGTGGACAGTCTTGACGTACGCCGCTCTTGTTACCCAGTCTTTCAAGCAGTTTATTGTGAACCCTCACCCGAGCCGAAGTGTCCGACAGTATGCTCACATACTTGTTCTGTAAATCCTTATTTTTAAACCCTTCGAAAAGTGTGGATCGATCAACTGAATCGAACGTACCGTTATAGTGGAAAAAAATATTGTTAGTTGGCGGTACGTAAAACGTTGCCCAAGAATATGGCGAAGGATGAAAATTTGATCGACACATCCTACCTCAGGACAAATGCCTGCCCGTTCTGCCCTAATTTCTGTCTCTTGGGTTGGAGTGAGTTGACGAAGTTTAATGAATGCCCGAATTCTAGCGATTATTTGGGTTGTAGGGGATTAGCCCTATATAAAGTTGTAAACACAAATATAGTCAGTCCAAAAATACAGTCGTTGAATAGCTCACTGTAAGTAATTCCGATTTATGTGGAACAGGAGCACCAAGGAGACGAGACACGCGCACCAAAAAGTGTATTGTTAAGTCGAATCAATTCAGAAAAGTGGTGTTCATTTTGTACAAGGATAACTGATGTAGACTGTGCATAAAATAAAGCAAAATATGTACACTACCGTATAGAACTCTCCCGCAGAGCGCTAGAAGGATGAAAACGCTCGATAAAAATGATGAAGTGTTATGCACAATACTGTTTAAAAACTGTTGGCCATCTGACCAGATAGAGTGCGGGGTAGGTCAGCAGAGGTTTCCGGGTTGGACTGAAAAGGTACGGGCTGCTCGTTATGCATGGACTGGGCAGACTGCGAGTCATTCGGAGTAGGATCGATGTCGGAAGTGGTAGGAAGATCTAGGTTGGGGGTTCGACATGAGCAACTGTAAGTCCATCAATGCTCACTATATCGTGGGATCCGCTGCGATCGATCACAAAAGACTTGGGGAATCTCTCAGTCACGCGGAACGGTCCGGAGTATGGTTTTTGGAGAGGGGCCTTGACAGCATCAACACGAACGAAAACAAAACCACAAGAGTACACATTGGAGTGTTTTTGTTCTTGTTTGGTGTTTAACCTGGTGCGCTGGGGCCGTATTTTGGCTATGAATGACTTCAACCGCTGCACGAAGGTTGTTTCGTCAAAATTAGTTTGGCCGGCTTTCGACATGCAGAATAGTTCACCATGGAAGCGAAATTTCATACCGTAAACTAATTCTGTGGTCGTATAACCTGTCTTTTTTAACCGTCAATCGAATTCCAAGCATGACAGGGGGTAAGTGATCGATCCGACGCCGGGGGTCTAGGTGGGCTTTTGAAGCGGCCTTCAGCTGACGATGAAAGCGTTCAACCGGACCATTTGCTGCCGAATGGTATGCAGTGGTTTTCATTCAGACTGTTGAAGTCTGAACAGCGCTGATTGAAATTGTGTGCTTCTGTCAGCGGTTACAGTCGTTGGGACACCATAGTTCGAGATCCACCTGTCCATGAACACTCGCGCAACTATTTCGGTATTCGTGTTGGTAGAGGTAGTACGACTGGCGAAACGGTCAGCGCACTTTAAGATAGACCGATAATCCTTTGAATACGGTAACAGCCCGACTATGTCAACATGGACATGACTGAAACGTGCGTCGGGGTTAGCGAATGTGCTGGGGGCCGTGCTAGTATGCCGGTGGATTTTGCTGCGTTGATAATCAAGGCACGTTTTCGCCCATTCCTGTATGTCTCTGTGCACGTTCGGCCGTACACATTGATATGTATTCAGCTTGACGGTGGCACGAATGCTGGGATGAGACATGCGGTGGAGACTGTTAAAAAACAGAGCGTCTAAAGTTTACTGGTACAGATGGACGAGGGCTGACTGTCGTTGTGTCGCATATGATTGTGCGTTCACAGTTAGCTAGAGACAACTGTCAAAGGTTTAGCGAAGAAAAGGTGCGACACTGCTGCAACTCCAGATCGTTGTCTCGTTCTCGAGCTAGTTCCTTCAAATCGACAGTGTCAGTTCGGTGTAGGCTAGTTAAGGTAACTCTGGATAAGGCGACGGTGTTTTTATCTCCTGCAATATATGGTATGTCCGTTGGGAACTGGGAAATGTAGCCCAACCGTCGAATTTCTCTCGTAAAATAACGGTCGGGCTCGGCGTTGAAAGAATAAATAATTGGTTTGTGGTCTGTTAGGACAGAAAACGCCTACCTTCCGCTATGTGGCGAAAGTGATTCATGGCGAGAAAGATAACCAGCAACTCGTGACCGAAGGTACTGTGGCGCATCTGCGCCTGTTGAAGCTTGCAGGGGAAAAATGATAAGGGCTGGATTTGACCGTTCACGATGTGCTGCAGAACCGCGCCGACAACTGAATGGGATGCCTCGGTCTGTAAAATGATATTCGAATTTTCTTCCGCATGCATGTGTGTCAGGGTCGTCACTAGTGATAACGCGTCTTTAGTTGCGAGAAATGCTTCTTTAGCCGGGGACGGTAGAACGAAATGTTTGGGGTTATCATTTTAAAAAATCTGTAAGAGATTTCCACAACTCTGAACAGTGTGGGATACAACGACAGTAGTAATTAATAACTAGAAATCGACGTAGGCTTTCCTGGGATTGTGGTGATGAATAATCTTTCTGAGTAGCGATTTTCTTTGGTAGGGGCTCAGTGCCGTGACTTGTGATTCGGTGCCCCAAAAAATCAATGGAGTCTGCTCCACAAACGCACTTCATCGGATTTAGGGTTATGCCATACTGATCAAAACGTTCGAAAACTGCACGGAGGTGTGACGTGTTGATGTGCGCTCTTGCTCGCTACGAGTATGTTGTTGATATAGAAAAACAAAGTGTAGACCACGGAGGATTTGGTCCATGAACCTATGAAAGGTTTGAGCTGCATCTCGCAACCCAAACGGCATGTGGAGAAATTCGTACAGTCCAAATGGGGGTGGTGACTGCCGTCTTCGCTACGTTTTCTGGGGCCACGGGAATGTGGTGATATGCCCGAACTAAACGAAACTTTGAGAAAACGGTCACCGTGCAGACCGATGGAAAAATTGTGAGGAATTGGGTACCCGTCAGGAACGGTAGCGTTGTTTAACTCGCGATAGTCACCACACGGACGCCAGTTGCCGGGTGGGTATGCAAGGGTGAGGCCCAGGAGCTACTGGAAGGCTGATTTATACCGAGTCGCAAAAGATCCTCGAATTCAACTTTGGCGATTTCGATTTTCTCTTGTGATAACCGACGGGGGGCGAGCGACGGTAGATGATCCTTTGGTGGTAATGTGGTAGAAAACGTGGTTTACTGGTGACAGTGAGCCTAATGGATTGATGGGGCGTGATATCTGTCGGAGCGGAGTTACGAAACTGTTGCTTGGCAAGGTCGAACGTAATCCCGTTGAGTTCATCGATGTGGCCTTTCCGTGCACGCATAGAACTGTTATGCTGCTCAGCAGTTTCTCACTCCTTACATCCATCACGAGTTCAAAGGAGGTGAGAAAGTCAAAGCCAATGATTGGGCGCTGTACATCTGCAACGGCAAATGTCCAGTGGGATTACCGACGGGGACCAAGGTCAATAGTGAATAGTTTCTCTTCGTATGTCTGTATGATAGTGTGGTTATCGGTCTGTAGAGTATACGACATCGGTTTGAGGTTATGTTTGTCACCAATGGTTGGAATAACGCTAATCTCGGCGCCCGTATCAATGAGGAAATTGAGGGGCGTTGAATGATCGAATACATAAAATAGGCGATATAAGTACAGGTCAGTGGTATCCGTCGCCATTACTGACTGGCTTGGTGGTTTCCAATCTGACTGATCATTCCGAAAGGAACAGGGCTGGTTGCAACGACGAGCACGTGTACCAGACCGACAGTGGTAATAGCACACATTCCAGTCGTGGGTGGGACTTTGAGCTTACTCGTGGTCGTTTGTCTGCTGGCAGTTTCGCTAATGGGGCTAGTTACAAGGACATTTGTGAAAACTGCTCTTTTAATTTTGCGACACCCTGTTGGAGAGTGCCGCGACTTCAAGATGCTTGCAGTTGGGCTACTTGCTGTGGAGCATGATTGTGATGTACCTGATCGGCCAACTTTGCTAGGTTAGTCAACGGTATATCTTTCTCTAAAAAAGCCGACGTGTGACGCAGCTCGTGTGGAGGTTCTGAAGCCACAACTCGCGCAACACCGATTCGTTGACAGTCTGCTTGTTTGGCAACAGGGTCATGTGACGAAGCAACTGTGAAAGAGAGCGATTACCCAATTCGATGCCGGCAAGGAGCTTGCGGAATTTGTCTTCCTCAGTAGCTGCCATCCTGTCAATAATGGCGGATTTGATGACATTGTAAGGGTTTTCAGCCGGGCGCTCATAAATTATATCTTAAATTTCCGCAGCCACGGCCTCAGGTAAATTCGAGACGACGTAAGTATGCGTGGTTTGCTGTGAGTGGATTCGTTGAAAGTCAAATATAACTCCAATTTGTGCGAACCACAGCCTAGGGTCTTTACTATCAAATTAAGGAAGTTTATTCATGACAGTGTTCCCTGAATCAGTTGTTTCCTGCTCAGTATCAGAAGGCATACTGATGAACAGAGAGAAAATAGGTAAGAAAATTACTAAGACTTTTGGGGAGAACTATTGGACGAAGACTGCAGAATAAACAAAATTTCAGCAATACTTGTAACAAAAGTCAACACACGTGCTCGCCAATTTGTAGAGACTATCTCTAGACAAAGGTATAAACACAAACAGTCCTGAATAGCTTACTTTAGGCACTCTCGATCCATACGGAGTAGGAGTACTAAGGAGACGAGGCGTGCACACCAAAAAGCGTATTGTCAAGTCCAATCGATTCAGACAAGTGGTGTACATTTTGTACAAACACAACTGGTGTAGATTGTTTATAAAAATAAAGCGAAACATGAAAATAAGTACAATATCCCATAGGGTCAACCTAATCCCTCTATGGTTTTCGCACGCGTGTCTGACTCCTTTCTTACATATGGGAACTATTATCGAGTGACCTCAACACAAGTGAATTTTCTCCGTCGTCCACACAAGTTGAGTAAAATGGATCAAGGCCTCTACTGACGCCTTATCCTGTTTGAAAGGTATCTGCACTAGGTCATCCAGGCCAGTAGCTCTATTGTGTTTCAGAGCCGAAATGCAATTGCGGTCTTCACTTTAGGTGGGTAGTTCTAAATCTACTGCCCAAAGAATTAAATTGCAAGTTTGTAGTGATAACACAGTAGAGGCGTGAGGCCGACTGACTTGGAGTTCCCCTCAGCAGTTTAATCTTTTCGACTTATTATAGATGAATGTGCTGCTAGCTCCACGGATAGCTTCATTAACAGACGGTCGCCCTTGATTAATAGTATGGATAAGGTTGAACAAGTTGCTAATATTCCCTGAAGCAAAAGGCGTTTACATTTCATTGACTTTCTCCACTAGCCAGGCCTCACAATCGATGATCAGCCTGTGCCTCAAATTCCTACAGATACTCCCCGTAAACCTGTTATATAAACTGCCGTGAGATATGTTCCTTCTGGCAATTAGCAGCTCTGAGGGATTCTCCACGATCCAGTGGTTGTTTAACCCACGGACCATCATGTTGCATACAATAGTAACCTTCACATCTTTCTCTGTCTTTACCTTACACAGTGCCCTTCTGTTTATATTGTAGCAAGTTCGCTACTCCACGTGGTCATTCTGGGATATGTTGTAATGTGCGACCGAAACCAGTAGGTGCGCACTAACTGAATTTGAATTGCTGACGGAGCGTGCTACTGTGATGTCGGCGCCGTTTTAGTTATCTTTTGTGTAAGTCGTGTGCATGGCTTACTGGGCCTTTGGCTCATGCTTGTTTCTTGTTGTTTCCTTTTACAGGACTGTTGTTGGAACCCCTACTTCGGAAGAACGCTGTCCCTAGGTGTCTCCACGTTACCCCAGAGTTGGTCCGCAGGCCTAACGGACAACCAGAATAGGGACGGCCGGCTTGCATGTTACTATATATATATATATATATATATATATACTATAATACCTGCTTCATGAATGGCCTGAGATTTGAGTCTAGCAGCTATTAGGATCTTCTGGGTTCAAACTGCCAAGTTCGTATTTTCGGCCAGTTCGTTACTTGTACTTCACTGATCGTCTGATCAGCTTCTCAATAGCTGCGGGCGATGAAATCGTTGCCCATCAAAATTAGGAACAAAACGACAATGTTCCAACACATTATCTAAATCCAAGTATGTGTTCCAATAAGGAAGACATTCTTGAATGGAGCCACACTAACTGTAACTAACAGCTATGTGGTCTACCTGAGAATGGGTCGGATTCTGAAAAGGATGACGTCAACCACAACAGTGATGCGCACGATGTCTAAAACTGGTGCTACAAGTACTCAGTGGACAGCTGCAGCATTTGCTGACAATTATCCGGGCGATTTGATGCCTGCTCAAACGTTCCACCTAAACGAGGCTTGTCCTGGAAAAAATAACTGACGTGTGCATTAGTATCTGTGGCTAAAATGACTGTGCCAGTGCTGCGTCGATCTAAGTGGAACGGTCAGACCCACGTAAAAGGCGTCCGTGGCACCAACATCACTGCGTTGTTGGAGCATGAGTAGACAATGAAAAGACGTTTTGGCGTCTGAGGCTGGCCTTAATAGAACCCGCCTAGTTAACGGCACAGTCTACTGCTAACGATGCAGTCTGGTTGTGCTGCTGTGACTTCAGCCTGACTGATAGGGGAGCTCGTGGAGTCATCCAAAGTGTATCACTAATATCGCATGAGCAGCGTGAATGCTATCGTTTCAATACTTTGACTACTGTCCTGGAGTGTAGTCTCTGAAATGCAACGGATGTCGACATTTGACGAAACTTGTGTCTGCGCTGTCATAATTGTTGCAGTGTTTTCCAGTTCACCGTTATTACACTGTAAGAGGTTTTCTGCCATGTAACCCAAGGACAATCAGGTTGATACTGTCAGGCTGCCTAAGCCTACAGGGAAGCGACTCAGCAACTCAGGGCCGTGTGTCGTTATGAGGCGGCTACCGCTACCATCTTAGTACGTTGGTCATTATTTTGTTTGTGCCCCTTTCAATATATGATCAATGAGAACTTTCTGGTTTGCTATTGACTGGTGTAAATCTTAATTAAACTTATTCTGATCCCCTTTCGATTAATAAGGTTGACGTCATGAATTACCATCGTCGTATCGTCCTGTTAGATGGCTGCCGACCACCTACGTTTGTATGGTCCCTATCTTTCTATACCTCTCTGTAGATGTCCAGTTACTGTCTTCAAATGATCCAATACGCGAAACGGTAGATTATCTTTGAGCATTCTTGGAAAGGGGCCCACTGGAAAGTCTCTAGAAATGCGACAGCTGTGATCAATTATGGGTGACGTTAAATCTATATCAGTTATATGCCACCTACAGAGTACTATCACGTAATTGTTATTCTTAGATATTAGTTTCTATTGCCTTCGAGCAGTGTTTAGTATGCGGTTGAAGTGACGGTCTGGTTAATCTCTAAAATGTTCCTTCTCGTTTTCCGACTGTCGTGTGTTTCTTGTACGTGGACGGTTTTCCCGTCACCATATGATATATGAAATGACATTATCACGATGTAGTATACATTTGATTATCATCAACATCATAACAGTCATGAGCCTGACCAAAAGGTACTGTGGCTCGGGCCGCCGCTCGCATCAACAGTGACGTGGAATATCTCAGAAGGAAAGGTTATTAAGAAGATTGAAAATTATTAAAACAAGACTAAGCGGAAGAACTAGAAATGGTATGGATACAGGTCCGCCATTGACTGCAACACATCGCCATCTCGGATAGCGTCTCTAATCAGCGGTTTGAGTGATCATGAGGACCCCATCCAGGCAGGCGACATCTACCCACTTTGCTCAATGGAGCAGTCAAGGTCTTCATATTTTGTGGTCACATTGTTGGTTGACCACCACGTGGTTTTACCCAACTGTTGATGGCCTCAGTGTATAATGCCCGGTACGGTAAACGATTAGATGACATACGGAGTACGTGACCCAACCATCGCAAGCTGTGTACCGTAATTAATTGACCAATTGATCGCGCATCCCGAGCGCTCCGGAATACGCGCCGGCGAACTGCCTCATCGCTCACACGATCAGTCCACTTAATATAAGCCAATTGGCGGAGACAACGATGGTCAAAAACGGCAAGCCTGTTGATATCTTCCTTGTAAACAGGCCACGTTTCCGAACCATAGAGCAAAATGGAACGCATACAGGCATTATATACCCTTCCTTTCAGCGACAATCGAACGTCTTTCCGACGCCAGAGATGACGCAATTTGGCAAACACAACTTGTGCTTTTGCTGTCTTCGCAGATATCTTATCAGCAATATTACAGGCTGACGAGGTAGTATGTGAAACTGTCTACATTCTCAAGCGAATTACCTGCCATAAAGAAAGTAGGAGTTGAAGTGCCCCAGTCTTGAAGCAGCACTTTGCACTTTGAAGGTGCGAAGTGCATTCCATACAAACCAGCTCGGTCGCTCAACCTGTCCAGCATGGTCTGCATGTTTCCGGCGGACGGGCTAAGTAAGACAATGTCGTCCGCGTACTCCAGATCAGTCAATCTAGCGCCAGGAAGAAGCTCAACACCAAGCCCACTGTATTTCCGAGGCGCACCGTTGATTATCTGATGTGACTTTTCCTGTGATTATCTTAACATGTTCGTGTAAAACGACACTTCAAGAAAATGAAAAAACTTGCTAGCATCTTGTTGAACAGGACGAATGCCGCTCATTCAAAGATATCCGTTTGCAAGGACTAGGATGTTGTGGTCTTTGAAGTCAGTGTTCCACGTATCTCTTGTTGGAGATAGCGAGGTGAAGATTCCAATAAAGCAATTTAGTCACACTAGCCAATGATTTATCGAGTACAAGTATTGCAAGCCAGGTTCCCCTGATAAGAGATTTGTTAGTTACGTGCTTCTGGTGAAAATTGAAGTCGGGCTGTCTCAGCTTGTTTGGTCCACTACGGATAGAATCGGCTGGATATTGAGTAGCTTGCTATAAAGACAGGTTTCTGTGCATTTTCAAAGCTTACCATGAATCGGCGTTCGTTTAAATCTTTCAAAATTGGGGGTAACTGACTCCCGTGGAGATGAACTTATTAAGTGGTGAATCAGTGAATTGTTTTAGCATAATACTGTTCCGCCAAACTTAATTCAATCTGTCCTGCATCGTCTGGCGCTGTTTGGAACTATTTCTACAAATAGCTGCTGACCGCAGAGAGTAACGACATGGGTCACGTAATTCCATCAAACAACTGTCTTGTCTGTGGTTGATCGGATGACCCAATCGAGGTTCGTCGAAGGTGAAGATGTGTATGTCGACTTTCCGCTGAATGGTGGTGGCAAGTTGCTAAAGGCTGGTAGGAGCTTTCTTATCTCTAGATATTCAGGCGGACCCCCCTGGAAATGAGAGTACATTAAACCGTATATACAGCTCATCAGTTTTGCACCTACTGGTCCCGTTCTTGGGCGAGTGAGATAATCATGTTTATGATTCATCTGCTGACCCTAAATTAAGTACGATTGAGTCATTATATCTGAAACTTTGGCAGAGCAAACACACTGCTTCTTGGTTCAACCACTTCACTAAAAGTACATCATAGGCTTCAACCCGGTCATAAAGCGACTCCATCTCATTTTCCAGACAGTTTGGGATAGATGTATCAACCCGCTGATCCACCCAGGATTAAGTTGATCAACGTCGTAAGCCATGAGTGGCTTGATTACGATTCAGTGGTCATCGAGACTTCTTGTTTCCGTGGGCCGAACTGGGCGCGAAGTTGATTAAAAACATATTACTTTAATAATATGAGTAGCAACGTGTATTCTAGATGTTTCACAGCATCACCGGGATCTGTGATGTGGCAGAATTCAGCGACTCTATCTGAACAGCAACACTTTTCGAGTTGAATGTCACTCATAATTGATCACAGCATTTAAACTCAGCTAGACTTTTCAGTCAGTCTCTCTCGAGAAGGAACATTAGACTCGAGTTTCTCTCTTGTTAGAGCTTGTCAGTAATATGTATACTTGCTACGGTGCTTCTTTTCGAAGGATACTAGCTGGATAGTCTACCTGAATACGAAGGTTGCGACCAGCCATGAATGAATCTTAACTTGAAATTGACCACGTCCCCCACTACTAATCCCTAATAGCCATTTCGTTTGATTTAGATCAGATTCTGTGGGATTATTCCTTCTAATCCATCTAAAGACCAACGGTTCAATATGAAATAGACATACAACACATTCACTTAAAAATTTGTAAAAGTTGAATAGATCAAAACAACGACATCGTTGTAGCTTGCATTTTTTCACTGGCTGGAATGCCTTCTGGGCCTGTCCGTGCTCATCGCTTATCGCTTGCTCAAGCAGAAAATGTGATCAAATAGAAAGTTTGAGTCTTCACCATAATCGTCTTCTGGGTGGTCATCCGAGATCTGTTGAAGCGATCTTCTGTTAAGCTCTGCTCCATCTATGATTAACTCTCCCTGTCACGAAAAGGCTCAATTGTAACACAACTCAGAAACAGTATGAATGTGTGGGCACGCACTGATGTTCGTACATTAACGTGGTCCGTCTGGACGTGATGTGTTACGCTAACGACTAAGGGTGAGTAGATATTACGTAATCCAAAAACAAGTGTGCAGACTGGCTTGACTAATCAGTTGGCTCAGGACAAAGTAGCATGGCGAGCATGAGACTGCGCTGATTGCGAATGCCGAATCAGTTGGTTTGCTGTGTAAAACTAAAATTGTGAGCGCTTAACTTGGGCATCTCAGCCACTATCCCATGAATACAGCCACAGCAAATTTGAATTTTGTATGGTGATAGAAAGCCGGGTCCGCCATATATGGACTCTTACGTAAACGGATAAAATAGCTGTAACACGATCCTGGCAATCAGAATGCCACAAGAGTCTCTGAAAGTCGTGACACGAAAGCACTTGATTTCAACATTCTATCTTAACACGATTCAGTATCAAACCTCATTAAATACGTTTCTCAGAGCACTTGTGAGTAATTCGTGCTTCTCATGCTGTTGGTAGCACATTGTTGGTATCGACGTTTGAAAGACGATATTACGTAACAAATCGAATATTCAATAAACTTTTTTCAAAACCTTCTTCAAAGTGGGACATGGTTGATTATCTGTGCTGACATTTTGGACATTCATATTATTATGAATTGCATTCAAACTAACATGAAAGTTTGGGTTGTGTTGGTACGTTTCCACAATTACTACGTATAAGTGCGTATTTTCATCCTTGATTCATTCACACCACAATTTAAATGAGTAGTTATCAGCACCTTTGAATAGTATTTTAATAACCGTCTAGGTTGCCGGATTCACTCACTAATATTTTTTTCTGTAAAGTACTTAAACCAGAAGGTGTACAGGTTCACTCCAAAGATCCTGATAAAATTAGGGGTGAAATAAAAAGAATGAGTGTACTCCTGTCTCCGAAAAGTTGGCTGCAGGAACGTTGTGCCCCTATCTGTGGCGACCATCCGTATGTCAACACTTCGAAAGCATTAGCTGCGCGTTATTGTATATTTGTATATACAGCTCTATTCAAATCTTCAGTTTTATTAAGAATAAGACTAGGGATACACATGAACTTCTACTAAATTTGTTCAACATCATGGTTCATTATTAAAACTGCGACGATTTACTGGAAGAACCTTGTTCCCAATGATAGTCGACAGCAAACAGAACTGTCGTGCACGGAAAACTACAATACAGACATAACAAGTGATATAATAATATGATTTTTTTAATCGTACGCTATGCAGAAAGAGAGAGGGACTTAATGCTTACGTTGACCGGCGGAAATTACTAAACGGTTATCTGATTGGAAGCAAGTAGTTGTGATGAGAAAAACTGATGTATGGTGTATATCTACATTGGAGTAGCATATGGATACAACTGACAAAAATGCGAGAAGATAACAACAAAGTCATACATATGTAACATTTCTAAAAGAAAAGCGGATGAGAAGACGGACGTCGGCATCGTGTGTCCGGCAGGAGTGCATCAAGGATGTGGCCAAGGGAAATGTGGTTTCAGTTGACCCCCGAGTAGATGCAGGTCGAGAAAAGTTTTGAATATCTTTAGTGGATCAGTCGTGATTAGTGAGTTAGAGAGTACATTCTAGAATGTACATACTATAAATGTATATGAACTTCTGCCCACACACTGATCTGCTCACCTAAACCTAAGGCATAAGAGAAGTACCGCTTAATCGGTTGCTTCCAGTTGATGAAGGGATGTTTGTCAGTGAGTGAACTGATGTGCACACCGTTTCGAGAATAAAATCGGGTCTGCAATCAGATGTCTGTAATCAACTGAACAATGACCTAGTAGTGCCATTCTTTCTGGACAGGAGTATATCCTGAAACCCATGACCTCCGCTCGATAAGAACTATGCATTTTTGTGTACTCAGTAGAAACCTGAGCCTAATTTCATATGACAGTGCGCAATAGAGTTATGTACTATAGCTACTGTCTTAAGGCAAGATCGTCCACATATCCTTTCCGAAAGATCACGTGTCAATTTTGTTTCTTTCGTATTAGCTGCACAATTTATAAACAAACCTAAGTCGTCTAATGTTCGGAAGTCTTCTTTGCATTGAAATACTTGCAATTTGTGTGTGCTGAAATAATCGTCAGCACAATTTTCATAAAGGATGCGGATGATTTTTCACTTAGAGGTACCGACTAATAATCTGTCATCTGTAGACCACTAAGTACACGAAACTATCATCTTTAAGCTGTTGAGGACAACGTATGAACTACCACACTTTGTGTTTTCGGCGTGGAGCAATAACGGTGATCTGACAACACTCGGTAAGTCAAGCCCGAGTGGAATGAACAGTAGAAAGTTCGGAATGGGACCATTAGAAACACCCCTGTTTCACATGATCATCGTGTTATATGACCGTTCATCTTCACTTTAGGCATAATTCCGAGTAGATGGTCATTAAATCACATAATCTATTGTCTCATGATACCATAATTGTTGTATTTTCTTAGTACGGTACAGTGGTCATTTCTTTCGAGGGCTTTAGAAAATCGCGCGAAAATTCCCAGTGTAGTAATGAAAAATACTGTGTAGCGAACAAGCTCGTTTTCAGTGATTCATCATCAGGCTAAATACATCACATTTATATCACGAATTTTACAGGGGAATCATTAAAGGGGGTAGACGGGGAACGGTTAGTTAGTCAGGTCAATCAGAATTTACACGGATGATACTATAGCCGAAGAGTTGGCTTTCATATGTACAGTATTCATACAAAATGGCTACCCGGAAAGGTTTACAGACAGAGCTATGCAACAACAGAATGAAAGGGGCTAGCTGTATCAAGAGGAAAAGAAAACTGTACACATCGAATTACCCTTCAAGGGTGACACGTTAGCTGAAACTATCACACGTAGACTCACAAGGGCAGTTAGTGCAACGTTCTACGCGGCTAAATTACGTGTTCACTTCACATCCAATCCGGTTTTGTGCCCACGTCTAAAAGATGAAGTGCCTGTTTCTGCAGCCTCATTTTGTATATACTTGTTCCTGTGGAACCAGTTATGTAGGCCGCACGACCAGACGCTTATCTGAACGGGTCCGGGAACACCACCCAGCTTGGCTGAACAGTGGAATAACGAAATCTGTCAACAGTGCAATACTATCGCACCTGGTGGATTCGAATCACTCTGTCAATGTGACGGACGTATTTCGCCTAATCTACCGAGTTAAAGTCACCCAGTCGAGAGCAGTGAAGCGTAGGATTCTGTCCACAGCTGAAGCTATTGGAATTCACCATGGCCTACCCTACACCCTGTTAGCCTGTCAAGACCGACGGTTCAAGTGGGTACTTGATTGTAGCGTGACATTGAACTGATTGACGTGATTAACTAACAGTTCCCCGTCTACCCCCTTTAATGACTCCCCTGTAAAGTTCGTGATATAAATGTGATGTATTTAGCCTGATGATGAATCACTAAAAACGAGCTTGTTCGCTACACAGTATTTTTCATGGCTTTAGAAAAGTCTGAATAGACCTCGCCAATCATTAATCCATTGTCATCCGAATTCCTCCTACAGTGTTGAATAGGTTCTGTTGTCGTGCAAATAGAAACAACACCGTCATACGAGAAACATTTATCGTGCCATTCTAAACAAATTGCACCAGTACAAAATGAAGTTGGGAATAATGAATAGAAAGAAACCGAAAGTCAGACTGGGAAGGATGAATCAACTCACATGAACAAGAGCACAGCAGATATGCACAGGACGCGTGTGGAGGAGGGAAGTCAATCAAATATCAAACGTCGTCTAGACAGCCAATGACTTGGATGGATGAAAACCACAAAACTGTCCCATTTCCTCTTGTAACTCGAGTATATGGTTGCTATCTGCAAATGTTCTGCTATTCAGTATTGCTGAAGAGTTTTTCGTTAGTTAACCCATACTGTTGCTCTGCTTTATTTGTACACCAAGAGTATTGATTTCGTGGTAGTATGGCAGATTCGGTTCACTGTCTGCCAATGCCGTGCAGCTGTTGAAAGCATTATAAACTTCCTTGCGTGCGTCGCAAGTGGATAACATTTGTTGGCTGTTGTTAGCGGAAATGTCAATGTGATCCTCTTCACATACCATGAAAGAGATTTTGAATGTCAATGACAATTTTGCTACAGAAGTCTGCCAAAACATCAACCAGTTTGGAAGACACATTCAGTCGATTGACTTGTGCAGTTATCGGATTGGAAGGATTTTTAACTATACAGTGCGTATATTACTTTGTGGAATCCAATCTTAGCTTCAGTTAATTGTAAACTGCGTAAAACTGGCCACATATCTAACTTCATCATCTAACGATTTTTAAATATGACCTACTGATTCAGACTCTTCAACATGGACAGCGCTTGATTGTGCTCATAATCACGTGATAGATTTTACTCGGTTGGCACAAATGTAGACGTTATTTCATAAAGATAAATGTCACCTTCAGTCTTTACCGTTTGTCACCGGCAGCGAATATGGTGTACTGCTTGACGTGTTTGGTCCTAATTCATACTGTTATTTAGCACCGATTCTTGTGCTTTGGTCTTGAGTAATCAGGTAAGCATTTATAGGGTTGGTGTGAAATGTTTCACAATCAAAACTCCGAAGACTAGGATGAATACTTCTTGTGTATTCCAGGATAAACGTGATCTTGTTTGTTATTGTTAACAATTAAGAAGCAAAAATTGTCTCATTTGTCTAGCTCGTAGATCAATACAAACCGTTAAACATATTTCTAAAACAAACACACAACTGCCAACATATAGTGGTAGCATCGGCTGACCAACTATAAATGTATTACAGGAATCGGGAATGCTTCCGTTGATGCCTTTAGGAAATTGCAGAAGAAGGTAACAAACAATTGAAATGGGTCCACTCAACTGAGCTAGTTTTTGACAAAAATACTTTACCAATTTTCCGGTCACCAAACATAAATGGGGATAGCATTTTCCATTTTTTAACATACTGCCATCCTAACATCTAGGTATCGTTTTCCTCTGTCTATTTACACTAACCCATTAACCGTTGATGCATTCAAAATAACGATTTCAACAAACCAATCATTTGAAGAAAACTTGTACAATTATGTGCTTTCGCATAGACCAAAACCTCGTATGCTTCTCGGTAGTTCGTAATAATGCTCACCAACCATCAACCTTTCATTGTGAGCATTTCATTAATCGAGATATTGACATTTAGTGTATCATTGGGATCCCTAGTTCACTGAACATGGTAGATAAGTCAAAACCATCGTTCCGACCTATAAATCTTCTCATCATTCTCAGGCACCGCAAATATCCTACTTGGTCACTTAGGACTAACTAAGAAACCTGCAACCCTCCAGTAAGAGTATGTCAAATAAATTACAATAAACCACACTACTCAGTGTGTGCCTCTTTTCAAATACTTCATATATATATATATATATGCGAGTGAAATACCTTGATGCACCTTTGAAATTAAGATGGATTCCCAAACGGTTATTCTAACTTTACCCACATTCTAGTAATAGGTCTATGCAAATCGACAACGATGTACTCACCGATCACTGTACACTTACGGTCAACTAGTGGTAGTCACAGAACAGAACCGTCTCCCTATGTGTAGCCTGCTCGGCTATCCCATAGCGGCCTGTCTTTGTCAATCGAAAAAACTCATCTGAAAAACTCGGGCAACCGAAACACCATAACGTCATAATGCTTCACATAATGAGTCCGAATCGTACGGTCATCCCAAGATTTCATGACTTACCTAAAACATACAGAGCCATTGTGCCAAACCCCTTGTCCAATCATATTATGGCTTTGACAAAAGGTCGGTGGAACACCTAGCACCGGTTAAAAAAGTACTGTCACCAAAACGTTTGAGACACTTGGGTTGACTACAGTTTTTGCGATTCGAGCCTTTCAAGGCATAAAGTGATTTCTGATGACGGCTTGGCTTTTCCTTAAAAATTTAATCGGTGTTGTTTATATACTGTTGCCGGCTCACAGATATTAGCTTACGTAGCGCTGTCGGTGTATTTGTGCTTCATGCTCACTTCTACAAAGCTCAACTTTCTAGACGTAATGGATCAGCTGCCTTGATTAGCTAACGAACAGCGTCCTCCTGTTTATTGGCAAGTGTAACCTCAGCGATGTTCACGGACTACTGTAATTTTGTGACGTTGTCTGATTCGAAGTATACATCCATAAATGGGCTAGTCATTCACGTATATTCGTCATCTACTTCAGTGTTTTCAACCCCAACAAGAAACTCTGGGCTTAAAAAGCACTGAACAAATGTAAGATGTCTGACTGAATTCGCAGCTCCCCTAGCCATTCAAATATTTGTGACACTCACGACATTAACAATGGCTTCTGACCGGTGATCTTGTTAGTTGCCATAAGAGCACGACAGTAAAGATGCAAGCAATATTTCGCTTTGGTAAGGTTGATGATTCCCTCTTAAATTGGCTACAATCTTGCACTGGCATCTACTGAAAACAACCTCATCCTGAAGTTGCTGTGACTTCCATTCTTTGGAAGATAGCATGAGTTATCAAGAAATAAAACGTGATATGTAAGTGGTATTGCCGCATCCGAGCCGACAATCAACAGTAAGTGACGAACATTCGGCCGATTCATTAGCGGCTGGACACTTCAGTACTGTTGTAACGTGCGCTCAACAAGCCGGATTTTTCTCCTCTGAGTGAATGATCTTGGCGAACCGCCTGGTCCGAAGCGATCCTGCCAGTTGAAATAGGGCTTCAAACAAAAAGTCCGACTAGTTGACCTATTGGGTAGGTTGGATTACTGCTTTTGAATCCGTAAAAGTGATTCTTATATCAGAGTGCAGCTACAACGCTGGTCTGTCTTAACTATTTCTAACGACCACCAAATCGGTATTTTGAAAATGGTGCTCATTTTCACTGCATGATGTGGCACATGACACTAGCAATCTAATTGGGTTAATCATCGATTACAGTAGTAAATTCGTACTGACCGATTGCTGGCTTTTCATTTGGCCCTTACTAAGTTGATTTATGTACATAATGTTCACTGGCATATAGGTGGCCCTGTTTGTTATTGGTCATTCGCATGCGCTAAATGACAGGTTTCAAACTGAACGTCAATCATAATTTATCGCACCTACTGCTCTCAGCTGGTTGTTCCAACTGACCCCTGTCGTAATAAAGCACTAGAGTTGAATTTCACTCTTTCTAGTGCTTATCAGCAGGCTATATCCATGCGGAAGCTACGATCGGCACTCAGTAGTGTTCAGTTTATGTCAGCTAAATCTTCCACTAATCAAAGATAGTGCAATGAGATTACTGCCAAATGCTGTGATGAATATAGACTATTTCTCGGAGTGATTAACTTTTGGGTCCGTATACTGACTCGGCTATTCCGAATCATATCTTATCTACGTCGTTATATACATGTAATCGCAGCATCTAAGAAACCAATGTAGATAGAAGTGTAACAAGTCGAGTTGTTCGAAGTGAATGATCCGTTAGAAAAGCAGCTGGTTTACCAACTAAAAAGCTTCGACTAGTAAAATTCAGTTTCAAACAACATGCCACATTTTGCCACTGTGGATGCACTGAACGCAACGGAAACGCGCCACTCCTAGCCGTAGTTGGTCTACTTGCACTCAAATGAACTATTTTGCGATCAAAGTTCAGTTGTGAAAAGGTAAACTTGCATACTCAGTATTAACAGGTTTCAAGTTTTCACAAATCCGATGCCGATCTTATGAAACGTAAAGAACTATCACAATCGAAAAATCCATACACACATGACAACCTTACAGCAAACGTTAACTCGATGAAGGAGCGTATGGCATCATAGTATGTTGTAGCCTATCAAAACGTAATCGACGTTTAACGAAATAAATCTTGATGAAACCGCACTCACGAAACCAATCTTACGCGTTTGTCATGTAAGGAATCGGGCTAAGTTTCCGTCATTGGTACTGAAGAACGACATTACGCACAAAAACCTAATAATCACTGGTGCGGAAGACGTGCAGAATCATGATGTAATCCACAACGCTATCTCCAACACGCACAAAAACCTTTGACTTTCCAAGAGACTTGATCCCGCTTGGAGGATCAACGAGCCACTGGGTGTTCACGGGAGTCCATCGGACAGTGGAATCAGTGCCTTAGTCCGCTGATTTGAGGGTTGAGTTTTTTTACCATAAGCTTGGTGTGGGGTCCCTTATGACGGTGTCCTAATGGGCCCGGACAACTGGATTACGTACGGCCTGTAATCAAGCTATTAGCCTAGTTAGCGGCACTCAGTCTGTTTGCGGCATTACTTGGACAAATTAACCAGAGATAAAAGGATGGAAACTTCATCCATTACCAATGGTACACTTTCCAAAATCCCTTCTTGTCTGATCATTATTCTTTTAGCTTATCTTTGGATGACAGTGATATAAGCCAACAACGTTACCTACTCCTCATTACTTCGAGAGAGGTTAGATAAATGCTACCTACAGTCACTCAATAGGAATTTGAGATATGAACAAAGTATTAGATTAACTTCAAGTGAATTGTGATGGACGTTTCCAATATGAAACAGGATGATAATCTCTTCCGTTTTGCCTCACATACACTCACGCTCTTGCGTCATAACTTTCCGCTTTTCTGCGGTCACTAACCAACGAGTTCAGGAGCTGTCCACATCACTGCATGAGCTGTATTATTGCTTCACTGAACAAATAAGCACTGGTACGAACGCATTCATAGAACGCAGCTGACTTTGCATAACAAAACTTCTCACGCACCTATCAAAATGATCCTAGACAATATTAGTTTAATGACATTTGAGTTTGAAGTCCTAATCCCCGGCTTCTGGTAGTGATGATACTCGAAAAACAAGGGATAGAATGCCGGTGCCTGGGATAATAACTAAGGTGAAATGACGTCTGTTGCTCATCACGAGATGCTGGCAAACGCTGAAATCAAACCAATCACTGGACGTCATTCAGAAAATGCATAAACCTCTCATCAATTTGAACAAATCCGTGGGATGCGTCGGGAACCCTGAATGATTGAAACTCATCTAAAGGAAGCAATAACCAACGAGTTACTTCCCAATACACAGAAAATAGAGGAGGTTCGGGAACAATCTGGTCAGTCGTGAGCTTTGGCTCAGAAGATCTACCCGATAAGCTCAACCATCTATTCTTCAAAAAGTTCGAACCACCGACTAGTTTACAGCACAACGCTACAGTGTACTGGGTACTTCGGAAAGCTTAAACTCATCTAGAAAGCAGATAAGGCATACACAAGTCATTGGTTCGCAATACAATGAAGTCAACATTTCGTTCTTCTGATTCGAATATAAGGTTGCTTGACTGAAAGTTCCGGATAGACTCAACTAAACCATCTCCTTTTTCAGTGTTTGGCAACTAATGGGTATCGTGTTCATACAGTGTACCTTAACTTTGACAGCATTGCGTTTTGAGTCACTAATCACCAGACTAAATACTAGTTACATGGGGTCAGGCTGCTAGAGTGTGAAGAAAGGGCTGAAAATAAGAAAACTAGCGTAATTGATCGGTTTAATATGTGTGCGTAAAAACGTTTAATTTTCATGGTCAATTGCAGATGAGTTGTTTGCATGTGGCCCATTCATCTCCAGTGCTTGAGTTTACACAACATTGGTGCCACAATGCACTTATCGCACATTTTGAGAAAACTGTCTCTCTTGATTACGTCAGGCCCATGAAAACTTTGGAATGCTGGTGAGCGCTCTGACATCTCACCTGTTTTCTACGTCCTGCTCGTTCTTAGTTTGTTCAACGTATACTAAGTCAAATACACTTTAATGGTACATTTTACGGATATACTATGCCTTTTTAAATATGTAACTTCGCAGCCGCTTTAAGGTGTTCTGCTCACATACGCTTGCATGCAAAACTGTGCACCGTCAAGTTCACCATATAACTTTCAGTACCACGTTGAAGTGTATTCCAAGCCATTTTCAACAGTTTTATTACGTTGTTGATGGGATATAGGTAGCCGCTAGTGTAATCAATTTACCAAAGTGACAGGTTTAGCATAAGAAAGCATGTGATGTACACCTAACCCAAAACTTCGTGATTTTTTGCCCCTCATGAGAACACAGTCGCTCCGTCAACCGATTGACACTTTGTCAGAGGATCACTGCAAGGCCAATCGGCCGATAGCATCGACTTCACGTCTGGGCAACCATCAGAAAGCATATACAACTTGATCAGCCACCGGCAAATCAAATGTATCCACCAAAACGCGAAACGTGTCCTTGGTTGGTCAATATTTTGATCAGCCAACTCGTTGATCAACCTTGAGTGACACCTTCAATTCAAGCCAGGGTGAAGTCTGAGACCTGTCTTCTCGCCCGATATTTGGGCAGCTCCGTACGAACAGCGAAGATATGAACACAAACAGAATTCTTGGCCTAACGATTACAGTTCTAACTGATGCTGCTGGAAACAACCCGTTAGTTACATTTGAATTGTTATCACAGTTCTAACCGACTTAATAAGCTCACATGACAGTCACACATATCACTAATGGTCATGTCCAACGGTTAACCGAAAGTAAACCGCCTCACATCTGACCATAAGCGACAAAACAATTTCGGGTGTGATCTATAAACAGCGACCCTTTGTCTTGCCTCATGCCATACTTGCAAGCGAAAGTGGTTGAACGTTCATATAAGATGATTCAGTTGTGCCTAATGTGAGGCCAACGGCGCAGTGGTGAACACGGTTGCCTCATGAAAGCGTGACCGGAGTTCTAGTCCCGGCCATGGGAAGGATATGTACTACGGACGATCTCTAATGAGAGCGAAATTTGAGTCTAGTGCTTCTTTTCGGAAGGGGCCGACTGGAAAGTCTATGGGAATGTGATGGCTGCAATCAATTATGGGTGATGTTCAACTTGAAATTAAGCCACATTTACTTGCATTTACTTCCGAATTTATGTGCTTTACTTCTCCCCTATTGGCATCCGAATAACTGATTGCTGGAGGTCTGCCTATTAGTTTTGTGTTTGTTTGATTGCCAGTAACTTGTGGCATACTTGTGATGAACTGAGTAATAGAGTATAACGATTGCTGAGTCACTCATGCCCACAAAATGCTCAGTCCATGACAAGCGGATCCGTAAAATGCGGTAGTATTTTGATTCCTCTTTAGTGTAAGATTCAAGCCTACCGAATTTGTCGTTCGGTTCTGGTTTTGGTCTGCAAGAATTTGAAAACGAACCTAACTGAAAGCCTGAAGTATGCATGCTTAACCCGTATGGTTGCCGTGACTTCAGAAAACAGACAGATGAGTTTGTTACACAAAACACACCTCTCTCGTAGCCTTGAGCAAGATTCACCGTATGCTCCAACTTACTTTACTAACTTTGAGAACAGATCAAACAGATATAAGATCAATCGAAACGAATGAGTGGCTACCAGTTCCACAGTTGAATGACAGTAAGTATCAAAAAACGGAGCATACACCTCATCTATGATGACTCATCCAGTGGGCATAATGACTCCGAGGCTCATCTTACTTGAATAACACCTCACTCCCTATTAACCACGGTCAATCAGACAAAATTTCGAACTCAAGGTACCCTAAGATTAGGACACTTCTGGAACCGCGACAGATTCTCTTGACCGGAGAGGAAGGAAAGAATTTAGGAAAAGCACAACCCATTCAATTTGACTTACACTGCAAAGTGCTCAATTTAGAGGGGGAACCAGGGCACTCAGGATGACGCCATTAGACCAACATTTATTTATTCTTCAATCAGTAAATATAATTAATCTGTCAGATATTAGCTCTGTAACGCTGGTCTATTTAGAACAGTGCGATGGAAAGGTATTCTAGAATATTCCAGCCAGTTGGTTTATCCTGATACTTCTAGACCTACTTCAAAGACGACGAAGCGACTGTGATCCCAAATACATTCAACTGCCGCATTCATTGTGGATTATCTTCCATGAGGCAGCTGATTTTGCTAAGCTGACGGGATTTCAACAAATCAGCTACAATAGAATTGACAACCTCATCAGGACATGTTCTATATAATAAACAAATATATTCACCCGAGACCGTCAACTGAGGCCTGAGGAGTTGAGGGATGCAGACTCAGTAGAACTTATTGGTCTCACTAAACCCAACAGTCACTGATTTAAATCATCTGCCTCAGCAAACACACTTTGCTTCGGTAAGTGCGCTTAGTTTACTGCGTATAATCTTCTTAAGGAAATAGTTGATGGAAAAAATGCACACAACTTGACCTGCGACTTGCTCTCGATTGCCTACTGAAAGCATATTCTATTTTGATGGACCAAAAATCGCCAGATTTGATGAAAATAACTGTATATCACCAAAAACAACACAGTTGTTCGTATGATGACATAAATGACTTCAATCTAGTCAAGGTCGAAAATTAAGTTTAAAGAAGCTTCAGTTATTGGAGTGATCAGGAGTCAGTCACATCAAAACACATTTAAACAGGTTAACTCAATCTATTTCATCTGATGAATCTCAAGTAGACTCGCTTGCCTTGCTTGCCGTAAGCAGTGAAACTGACTCCTGGCAACGATTTTATAGCAAAGTGACTTCACTCCTTAAAAACTGGACTAACTTCAAGACTACTATACCCGGGAAAAACCACTGATGGAAGACATCGTACAAACGTACTGTGAGAAAAAAAGCGTACTGATATGAAAGTAATTGGTAATACTTCGAAAATCGATGAAAAGGGTAGTCCAACCCCTACTGACCTCATATTTTCTTGATGGGAGATATCTGAACTCTGAAGTTCCCGATGCCCTATGGCTACTGTAAAATCAGGTTGCTGGAAAGTCAAAAGACACCTGGCACATGTAAACGCCCTCCGAATCGTTTCAAAACCGGAAACCCAACTATATTAAGAAGGCCAGCGGTTTTCCTCTAATGGCTATGGGTTATCGTGTAAAATACGGAGCACTAAGGCCTAACAGAAGCATGAAAAGCTTCAAGAAAGGTATGTGTAATGCATAACTTAGTCATCTAATGACTTGTCAGATTGCAACTTTGTTCAAGCTGCATGCCGCTTTTGTGGTTCGCAGACTAATATAAGCCCCCTGACAATATATTCGCGCTGGATATGTGGGGTGTTGCTCTGGCCATGAGTTCATCGTGTTGTGTTCGGGTCGTCGACCTGACTCTGAAATGAAAGGACGAGCCGAAAAGGTATAAGGAGCTTTTCATAAAATTTGGAACAAGTTACAGATTGTGGGAATCTATCGGTAAACACTAGTGTAGTAAGCAAAATGTGCAGGGCACTTTTAGCGTTTACCTTTTTTTCAGTTTATCATTGTGTCACTGACTGAGAACATACATGTATGGAAATACTTTCAGGTACTAAATCTTGAGTATGCAAACAACACTGCCTTAATAATTGTGATTTTCAGGATGCACAAAACGTCCACGACAGATAAGTGAGTTGAATTCGCAAATTTGGTTGTCTTTATATCTACAAAATTTTGTCACCAGTCAGATGGATACCTGCACTTTCATTCGTTCTCAGTTTGAACCGTTTGAGATAGTTTACAGTTGGACCAGTTTTGAGGATTGTGTCAAAGATAATGGAATATCTAGAGTGAACACAAATTATGGAAATGGAGCTAGGGTGACATTTGCCAACTTGCACCACCTGTGTCGCTAACATAAATTATCTTCTCTTTAAGAACCAAATGCTCACTACAACCGAATGAACACCTGTGGAGTTGCAAGAGCTAATCTAATTCAGTGGAGGATGCTCACAAAGTGCGTGTGTTAGCCCACTGGCATCTCGAATGTATCTGCGATAAGCAGTGAGTAAATCGCACTACAAACACTAAGGATAGCCGGAGTGTCTAATAAACGTCAAACTAAGTGGTTTCTGTGCAGAAAGCTGAGAATTTGTTTTACTTATAGAGCACTGCAAATAGAGACGTGGGAAAGACCACAATTCTGTGTAATACGAAGCTTACGTTTGAGTTAATTAATAGAGAGTTTCAAAAACGATACACATCACGTAAACCTTTTCAGCACGACATGTAAAACTTGTCCGACCTCTGCCAAACATGTCGCCTATATACAACTTGCAAAGTAAGCTATATTAGACACCCCCAAACGCCATATGCTGATGAAAAAGTAAAAGCACTTGAAACAAACCACCTTTGCACTCTTTATGCCAAGCAACTCTGAAGTGAGTATTAAACCATCTCGTTGGTTATGATCCGTCAAGGCACCACTGACGAACAAGGTTCGCTATACCGAACGGGTGGTCTCACTAATACCGAGACAAAGTTCGATCACATACCGCTCGCGAGAGGGTGAACTCGTTCGAATCAACGGACTAAGGCTGAAAGTAGTAGAATACTACACTATTCTATTGCACCTAACCATCGAAATAGCCTGCTAGAAAAATGAGCGAGCTATACTGAATCATTCCGCTTAAAGAATGCATAACAGATTGGATGTTCAATTTTCATAGTAAACAAACGAGCCTCAACGTTGGCGCATGCATGTGCATAGCGTGCGTTTGGATAGTGAATAGCAGGTGAAGTTAGTTAACCAGACGGTTTGAACAACATAGCATTCGAAGCACTGAACGAACAAATAAACAAACAATTGAAATCAAGTGTTGGTGAAGAGCACAACTGAGCAGTCACCAAAAATGTGAAAAGAAGAGCACGAACTGCTTGTTGATCATAATTGATTCTGTGCTCAACAAAGTTTGTTAGCAGACTGCTTCAGATTGAAAAATGATAGTCTTTTGTCGTTTTGACCAATGTTCAATTCTTTTATGAGCATACCTCACTGTCTAGCAAATTCATGTTTCTCAATTACAGTAGCCGTTATCCCTACCAGAAGGTTATGATGAATCAACTCGAACGTCAAACGGATAGTAACGGTATTACTGCGAAACATATCTGGGATCTAGATGCGCTCACCATCGTGTGTGACGCGTCGCGCAAATGTTCGTCCAAAACCATAACGACACCAATGCTCAGTTCCTTTACGTAGGAAGGACCATTTTGTGCGATGCTGCACTCCGATGTTTCTTCTTGTATTTTTCCCGCGACTACTTCGATGTCAAAATATACGCTCTGGTCTTGCTACTGAATAACCGTCGTGTGAGTAGTACAGCACGATCGCTCATCATCACTACACTAACTTGTTCACTCATGACAGTATGCGAACAAGACATAGGAACCATGATGGTAAGTAGTTTGAGTCCATCTACAAATTATGTAGCTTGACTAAAAGAGCTAAACCAATCGTGAGCCCCTTAGGAATCAGTTGTGGGATTTTTTATCCTGCAGTATTCCCCACTGTTTTCATTAACACTTACAAACAGACATATAGGCATATTGTCATCTTAAGAAGATTTGAGACTTATCGAGTTTTCGGAGACGAGTCACTAGAACCATGAGATTCAGGAAAATCCCCTATTCAGACAGGCTAGCAGAATTAAGTCAATTCTCAATGAATTACAGACACCTCAACGAAAACCTAATCCTTGCCCAAAAAAAATATCCCAAATCCCGGGTCATTCATTGACACACGTTCCACTAAACAAGGATGAACGTTTGAAGGAACTCGCTGAAATCGACTGATGAAATAGACGGCCATATTTCAGACAGAACTGTCCCACAGATAGGATCTGTACATACTGCCCAATTCTGCAGCCACGGATGAATCGGTTGAAAGTTTTAAAACACCACTCGATCAGCACATACGTCAGATGACTTGCAATACAAGTTTCCTAACCATCCTGCAGTTCATTATGTGGCGAAGTCATTCAACGAAGCAAGATCTTTATTGCCCAATTCACACTTGCCCATGCCACACATGCGGTCGTGCTGATGAACAGGAATTCCAGTCCATAACGCAGCAGGGGTTCTATTTAAGTGTCGTGTGCCCCTTTACCTGGTTCTGTGCGCTTGGCTAGCGCTTTCCGACGTAGGTTTTCACTTTTCACCCGTTGACCTAAATTGATTGAGTGATGATTCGTTGGGTCGTTCGTGTTGTTTGTGATCTATCCGCTATGACCTTTGACCATATCTCAAAATCGTATCCAGATATTCTACAGCTGGAATAATCGCGTCTCTATTTTTCATTTGCATCTATAACCCGTTTAACACCATTTTTCACCAGCTAACACATAAACAACAATGCAGAAGCAGTGAGATTTCTCCCTCATGTAATAACCTATTAACGTCTCCACCAGAAGGGGTAGACGCATAAGACAACCGAACCGAATTCCCGTGTTAGTTAAACAGCGATATAATGTGTGTAATTATACCAAAAATGTAATCGGTTCACCCAGAATGCGACCAGAAGCAAACAGGCTAAAGATCACAGTCTACAGAAGGAGTTTATCTTTTGTGTGAGTTACTAGCTTAAGTTGATCATTTCTATAAGAGGTTTGATACCAAAACATAACGTGCACACAAATGCAACTCGCTCAAGCACTGCAGCTTTCATAGCCTTTAGTTGACCAGATAAGTTTCCAATAGTTGCATCAAACATTATCCGTATATCAGTAGCACTTGGACACGAGCATCCCTGATCACAATTATTTATCTGATGAATAGTAGAATTGCCCTATGGAAGTGTGGCCGGAGTTCTAGTCCCGGCCGTGGTAAGGATATACACTACGGACGAGCTCTAATGAGAATGAAACTTGATATTAGTGCTTCTTTTCGAAAAGAACCGATTGGAAAATCTACAGGAATGCGAAAGCTGCGATCAATTTTGAGTTATGTTCACTACCTACTCACTCGACAGCATCAAACCCCACTGGAATCGCTAAGGTGAAATAAGGTTATAATAATATGCAGACTTGACAGAAGAGCTGGAATCATCATTCTAGACAAAGCTGATTACTTAGCTAAAATAAATGCTCTGCTGGCAGATAATATCAAATTCGGTTGTATGGAAACTAGAGAGGACAAAACAGTGGCCATTGAAAAGACATTAACAAAGACACTGAGATGTTTGAAATAACAAGGATTGATTGATTCAGCTACTTTCGAAAGAATTAGACCAATAAGCAGTGTAATTTCCAGGATTTATAGGCTACCTAACGTGCATAAAAACGGAGTCCCACTACGGCCGATTTTAAATATGTGTTATTCGCCGTATCATGCAACGGTAAAATAGCTAACTCAGTTGTTAGAGTCAGTTAGGAGAAAACTAGCGATTCACAGTCTTAGATATTCTTTTGAATTTGTCGAAACGGTAAAGCAATTGAGCACACAAGGGATGCGTTTCTTCTCGCCTTATGTCACGTCCCTCTCCGTAAATATTCCAGTGAGTGAGACAATTTTCTTCGTCGGTATATGGAGAACAATGATATAAATGTTGGGATACCAGTAGATGAGCTAAAGCAACTTTTGTACCACTGCACCTACAACAATCAGTACAGTTTCCTCGGTAAGTTATATCGCCAAAATGACGGAGTAACAATGGGTTCACCGTCAGGCCCTTCATTAGCCGATATGTCCATGGTAAAGCTTGAAAGTAATTCACTAGCAGATCACATAAAGCCACTAGCTCTTTATACAAATTATGTAGACGACATTATCTGCACGGCAGATGACTCACAATGCCTCAATGAAACACTGGTGTACTTCAAGTGTGTCCACAAAAATATCCGCTTCACCCTGAAACCCGAATCATCAGTAGGTATAGCGTTTTCAGACGTGTTCATGTCAAAGTAAGGAATATAGTAAAGTAACTTGGTCAGGACAGTATACCAAAGTTAATACCTTTAAAACAAAAGAAGAATTTAGGCCAGTGCTTACTAGAAGAAAAACAGTTTACATTTAACACACTCCTTGGGAATGGTTATCCAGAACAGTGTATTTGTAAGCACATAATAATTAGCACAAATGCAGATATACCGCAAATTGCAGACAAAAAACCTGGCTACATTACACTGCCTTAAAAGGCAACAATAATGCTGAAAATGTAACCAGGAGACTTAACAGAACCTATTCCGTGGCTCAATTACGCGTACGATTAATCTCCACACCAGTTTTGCGTCCCCAACTAAAAGATATACCGCCTGTACATGCTGCCTCTTTTTGCGTTTACCGTTTGGTTTGTTCCCGTGGGACAAGCTACATAAGCCGCACAAGGCGATCATCTGAACGCATGCGGTGGCATCATTTGGCGTGGCTAGGTCGAGGATCGATAAAGGCTTGCTCATCAGCGGTCGCTGCACACTTGGTCGAATCGAACCATCCGATCAAATCCGCCGATTCGTTCAAGCCGACCTAGCAAGTGTGTGAAGCGCAATCGAAGTGGGTCAAAGGTCGTTTATTAGCCATCGCAATTCGCTTACACTCATCCCCGCTATGCTCACAAAAACGTTTGGTCAAAACACTGAACCTTCCGTGGCCATGTATCAACAGCCTGGATGGACTTGCTACGTATGAGTACCTACTTGCCAAAAACCGTTTACAACCCAAGTCACTGGCGTTACATAATTCGACTTCACGAGTCGGACTAACTTGATATTATTGATTACCATACCTCGCCTTATTGATGTACTACCCCTGTTGAACCCATATAAAGGTTGTATTTGGCCTAATGATTTAACACTGAAAACAAGCTTGTTTGATACGCGCTTCTTACGTTCAATCTATATGATTCTATATCTGTCAACACTGCTTCATTCGTGTTTGGACTCACATAACGAGTAGTAAATTGTTCAGGAACTAAAACGCAGTAAGAAATACTCTGTACAGTTTAGCTCTATATCTCTTAAGCTGTATCTCAACGAGCAGCCCAGCCCATCTTTCTAATTTTGTCCATGCAACCCTAGTTGTTTCTTAGGTAACATTAGTATACGTAGTAAACGTTTCTAGATCAACATGCCAGCATCGTCCAAAAGGGTAAATCAGTTTGGCTTCAAAAGTTTAGAATGCCGGTTGACAATTCTTGATTTTACTAATAAGTAGTTTGGCAAATTTATGATTCTTAGATGAGACCCAACTGTGAAAAGTCAGGGCTTCAGCTGGATTCGAGCCGGCGACAGAAACACCATGCCTCAACGCGGCAAGCGATCTACCAGCTGAACTACGAAGCCACGCCAGGAGCTCGGAAATTTGGCGTTGTTCCGTAGCTCAGCTGGTAGAGCGCCTGCCACGTTGAGGCTTGGAGTTTCCGTTGCTGGTTCGAATCCAGCCGAAGCCCTGACTTTTCACAGTTGGGCTTTACCTAAAAATTCTTGGTTTGTCGACGTCAGACCGGTCGCGCAAGCAGTGAGACGGACAGTGAAGTTGATCATTTTAAAATGATCGAGTAGTCATTTTCTCAATTTTTATATTAATCAATGCTCACAGTAGGAATACCTAGGACAGATGTCCATTAAAACCAAAAAATTCCATAACAGCATATCTGTTTCGCGTAGAAGGTGAGCTGTAGAGGGAATAATCACGACAAAATGGGGGTTTCCGGCAGTAGAAACGATAAAAAACGATATGAAAGATAAGTATAACATGATTGTATTGCCTCAGGTGCACTGAACTGAACGTGCGCATGCAAACTGCGCGAGCATACGGTAACAGAACTACAATTACACCCACCGTTACTTTAGAAGTAATGAGAAATATTGGATGTCAAAGAGTTGTGCATTTATGCATCGAATTAGAATGATCAAACCAAAAAGAGATTTGAGACCACTGCAAACCGAGCGGGCATCTTTGGCAGGCCGAATGTTTCACAATGTACACTTGTTTGTCAGACACCTAGCAGATTGAAGCACGAACACGGCGCAGGCTTCATCTACCGATGTCAAGCGAAATCAAACAGGACACAATGAACGTGTGGCAAAGTGATTAGTTAAAAGTTTCGTTTATTTACAGTAAATTAAACAAATTTACACCGAAGATAATGTGCGACGCTCTGTTTTCATTGATAACGAGTAATAGGACATACTGAATATTCCCCTGGACGAACAACTCGACAACCTCGTCTGGTTGAGATGTCTACGTGTTTGACTCTTCGACTTCTTTAAAACACTGACTGCTATTGTCATCCTATAACGAAATTTTCACTGGCATTCTCTTAATACGTTCGCGAGGTACATTGAGTATGCATGTATGATCATAGTTTTCACTTCACGCACTAAACCGAACAGATCTTTCCAATGAACTACCGTTCAGCTGATGGAAACACACCATGTGTTGTACAGCTTGAGCATTTGACCCGAAATATTAATACCATACTTTTGTGGTGTTAGTAAAAAGGCATGTTAATGTTCTTCTCAACAATCGAGTTCACAGATGCATTTTGATACAAAGTACACAGTGGAATCATTGATTTCTGATTTTGGTTTGGTAATGCGCAACACGTCCACTGTCAAGAAAATTTGAACAATGTTACTTTACCGGAACTTTGTTAACTTCATTTGGTTGTCCGATACGTTTCACAAGTGTTCGCATGGAAAATCAGAAAAAATGAACGTTACTCTGATAAACTGATCATTTGACCTCTTTGGTTTTGGCTGCCTTTTTGTAACAACAAAAACCCATGATACGCCGTACCGATTCAATAACAAAATGTTCACAGATATCATACGTGTAATGGATTTGTTGAACTAATCATTTCATTGGATCCTGAAAAGCGTTACAAATGTGCACGGCCAGAACTCGCCTAACGCATGGCTCTGATTCTCTCGGTTTCGCATCCAGTTCGGTTTGCTACTTGAGTCGCCAGTATGAAAATGCCAACCAGCAAGATCTACAATGTTGTGAACCATCAGGCTGTTAACGAAATTCTACGTCGAATCCAGTTTTCTGTGGCAAGAATTGTATTTCCGTCCAACGTCATTGCACTATAAAATGAAGACAACATGCGGCAAAAGGACAAATATGTGCCCAACAATAAACAACGCGAGTCGCCCATGTGCCCAAACTGATCACGAGGTACATAGAAGCGAATACACGCCGGACGACGCAGGTAACATTAGGGCTGAAACATTCAGCTCCAGCATTCCTGTTCACGCATAGCCTATGTCGGTCTCTAATATCAGGATGGGGTAATGCAAACTATGAAACTGCATAAAATGGAAGTGCACGCAATGGCTACTTGATCGCTTTAAGGATCACATCGATTCAATAAATCGTATCATAAGAACTAATTGGACGATCTGAGGCAAACTTAGGGGTAACGTTGGTCTCAATCTGTCAGGAAAATACATGAAAATATCGGGCTTAGACAGCTATGGAAGTCACGAAAGCCTAAAAATAAAAGCTGTCAAAATGATTGTCTGACCATTCATGTGTTAACGCTGGGTAACTGGTTCAGTGATACACCATCCGAAATACATGTGATACGTGTACCAAACAGAAGGCATGCGAGCAAACGAGACAGTCTGTCCAATTGCTTTTTGAATCGAACTAGCACGATAACAGAATGGGTGCGTGCATCTGGACGTATTTAATGAGTCACTAAAGCCACGTCGCATGTTCATACGTGCACCAGAGCGTCTGCATTCGTCCTATCAACTGACGACCGTAAACTGACTATTGATGGTCGAGAGTGGCACAAATACGCAAAACTGTATCAAACAGTGGTGTTATCCATTGTGATTTCACTACTATTGAACTAGCTCAGAAGTTGCAATTTTACAGAGCGCTCATTTGCACAGATGGTACATAACTTATCCGTGTGGGCTGAACACTGCAAACTACCTTATTCATGTTTTGTCCAAAAGTATATGTGCACTAAATGGCGTTCAACTGCCAAAACCTAGACAGCAAGCACGTTCTAGGTAACCGCGGACCCGTAAGTTCCGAATGTCTTCCAGATAGACGATTAGGTTTGTTAATAATGTTTCAAGATACAATGGTATAAATGTATAGGCATTTTGTAAACTTACTGACAATGAACTGTTGGCTCGGAGCAAAAGAAATTTTAAACGGATAATCATGTTTAGAAAGGAGCTGAGCATGAATTCATAAAAAAACAGAGTAAGGTGGTAAATCTAGAGAAAAAATTAACGTGTACAACTTTTCGAACGCAAACGTTCCGCAGGCAACAAAGTATTGATTTAAAGTCATTGGAAATATCATAGAAAAATGCCTTTTCTAGTTCTTTGTAGCTGTGACCCCGGATTATAAGCGTAGCGCACAAACCCCGTGCGTTGATCAAAGAAAATCAGGATGCTCAAGAATCTTAGCATAAAAAAGATCATGCGTGGACATCGATATCTGATGATGGCGGCACAGGAATTTCGTCACCAGGTTCGTATGCCCCAGAAGGCAGTTTGGATTCTGAGACAAAATAAAACAAACGTACAATGAAGTTCTCTGAAATATGTGAACCGGAGCAATTAGTATACGTTCCACCAAATGGATCACGAAACCCACTCTCGGACAGCAAACTGCGCATATGAACGAAATTATTAATCCAATGACAGATACTAACCTTCAATAACTTTGTGAACGGCATTTTTGGCTGGCACGACAAAGAGACTAGTCGTGCAGAACAGGAAGGCGCTGAGCACGCAGACAAACGGGGTGAGAAACAGGGCACGCTGAAGGCTCAAAAATCGCATTTCAAGCGAGGCGCTGTCTGCAATAGCCACCGAGATCTAACCCAAGACAGTTGTGAAGAAAAGTATGTCAGTAGAGTTGAAACTCCTCGTTGTAAACTCAAAACGAGTGAGATTTGGCCAAAGTACAAGTAAGCAAACGAATTTCGAGTAATACATGCAGACACCTTACGAGAGCGCAAACGACATAGATTGATAAAATGAAACACACAACTTTGGAACGGACGAACTAGTAAGATTAGGTGTAGAATTTCCAATGGCAAGAAAATGATGTAAATAGAAAGCCGTTCGAATTGAGTGAAATGAATGAAGACTAAAAAACGGGTGCTAAAATACACACAGGTACGCAGATAGCACGCAACTCGTCAGTAATTTTGTTCAAAAAACACCCATTTCCATAGATTACTTTCACAATGAACACAATCGTAATAGATGAACAGTGGACAAACTAATAATGTCGGGCAAAACAAGAAACATGACAAATTACTTGGTTCCAAAGAGCAAAGTTAACAGTTTACAATCGAGGTTATTTATTTTGTCCGGCAGTTCTTGATTACCTTCTATTCCGCAGTATATGAACAATTTGACTCAACCCTTGCAGAGACCATCAATACAGTCAGGAAAAAGAAGTGCCACTTTACGTATACTACGAATGCATGTTCAAAAACCGACAACCGTACTGTGTAAACCAACAAGGTTATGTGACTTACCGCACCAACAATAGCCGGACTGATGCAATCACCTAGAGCATGGGTCATGATCATCTGAACCGCTGAGGCAGTAGCTCTTCGGTTGGGTACAACGACTGACTGTGAAATATGGAGAGAGGTGGACAAGAAGACAAGAATGAAGTGAAATTTACAAGACAAGCAAATCAGCCGGACCACAGACATTGGCTGTCCCCTCTCTCAAAAAAACACGGATTCTGTTCAAATTGAGAATAACTGTTAAAGGATCAGTTCATTACTCGACACCAACTCTAGTATACGCTGCAAAATCCATTACAAATCACAAACGTATGTCGTACTTAAAAGAAAAAAAGGCTATATAACAAAACAGAATGAAAAATTTAACAGTGTTTGAAGCCTTGTATCTCATTGAGGATTTATGACGAAAGCAAATGAAGAATAAGTTGATCAGAACCGAGATCTAGCCTCTTCCTATATGAAAAAAATCCTGAAAGTTTGAAGAAAGACCAATTAAACAAACACACAATCAAAGTGGCGCAAATGCTCATTACTGAATGCTGACTGAAAAAGAAACTTTAGTGAACATTGCTGAGGTTCAGAAGACTAAACTGGCTGATGTAGACGAATCAGTTGATATCTGCCTAAACTCCTCTAAATCATTCAAAAGCATCTACCTTGTGTATGACTCTCAAATAGGATACATTCTTCATCACTGAAGCAGCATGTATAAAGCTGAAGTGGTACAATGATGTGTTAAAGTAAGGAAAGAGAAAAACAACTGGTTTATATCGATCCATGACTAACTAACTATCTTAGGAATGACCGTGTTGATGGCACAAAAACCACTATAGTCTCTGACTGATATTACGGAAGCAGTGGCAGGTCGTAGGAAAATAAATGGGAGTTATTATTTTTCTGATCAAAACTACACTCCTTGCTATAAACCAGTGATACAGGCTCGATAATCAATTATCATACGGCAGTTGTGATTACTATTTTATAGGTTTTGGAACCCAAAAAAGTACTGTCCACATGCGACTCGGTGTGTCGCCAAATAGTAAATCTCTTGTGAGTATTAAGGTTTGTAAAAAGTAGCCTAACACAGTTGTGTGCACTCATCATTTGCGTTGCTCCGAAAATTTGTCAGAGCGCGAAAAGCTAAACACTATCACTCACAAATGAAACTTCAAAGCAATCTTTTCAGAAGACCGCCGATTATCTGTGCCTCAGTGGCAAACACAACCAGTTCTCAATGTGAGCCTCGCGGGGGAGTGCCTAGGACGTTTTATTCCTAGGGTTTTAAGACAAGGTTGGACACACTAGTGAATCCCATGTTGGATTTAACGTTTCCAAGCTTGGTAACTGTACCACGACATACATTCAATTCAATGAAATTAAAAACATGGAAAATGGGTTACAACATTCCCCAGCCCTTGTCACAACCAGACAGACCGCTTGAACCGGATACAATCTTCATATAGTACAGACATGTAGGTAGGTTGTTCCATAGGATCTTCCACTAACCAGTCGATAGGAAACTGGTTTCACTCAATTCAAATCATCGCCAGAGAGGAAGTAACTCATTTGCGGCAGAAAATCAAATGAATTGCGAGAATTGAGAGCAACGTTCATTCCAAATTGTGGAAGTTCCACCCGAACTTGCCATGACCACAATCAATAGACTAGCTCAAGAGCAAGACAGAGAAGAGGACCGGCCTCAGCAACATCCCACAACCTCGGCCTTTCATGTACAGCAATAGTGCTTGCTCAGAACTGTCGATAGTAATTGTTAAGTGGACGTTAGATCGACCTCAATCCTGCCATTAGTTAGGGGGGGAGGGGGGCAATGACCACCAACCCAAAAAGTGTACATGACAAAATCCTATAACCGTAAATTTTGTTCCGAAACTACATTCAAAAAACATTAATACTGCCGCCAACTTGAACAGTATGTATCTGGTTCAAACTAACAACATCGTGGTAGTGATAGACCAAACATTACTTACCATGGTGATATCCGATACCAGTGCCCAACTAAGGCATAACAACAGATCGACTATGAAAACCAAAGCCTGCAAAAGTAAAAGGGAAGATGGACGAAGATAACCGATGCCGTCTGTTCTCCCAGGACAATATCTAATTTAAAAACATCAGATAACCACAATACCAAAACCGTTTAACAACTATCGCCTAGATTTTAAATGTAAGCCTGTGTTTGCCTGAAGATCATATCACTTGTTGGTTTCATTGTTCACTCATCAATGGACCAACGTCAAAGACAGCCGGTTCAATCCCCAATTCAGACTATCACCACCCGATGAGTCCAAACAAGTACGAAGGCGGTCGTGGACTTTCGGGTTGACAGCAAGCATCATGAGGCATTATAAAAACCAAAGTACGTTTGTTTATAGTCTAACAAAAAAAACACGGAAAGGTTTGAAGGGATCAACCGTGTGACCGGATTCGAACAGGTGTTTTATTATGGCATTCTCAACTATCCCAGTTTTGGTATTCAGAAGCCATTTCGAAACGCGTTCCGAAATTCGAGTGAGCAGTGCCCCCACGACACGGCTTACGCATTGCAATCCGCATGTACTCACGGCAGAAGATGAGACCGCTGCAATAATCATTTCAGGTAATACGATGGT
This sequence comes from Paragonimus skrjabini miyazakii, assembly GCA_014338405.1. Taxonomy (NCBI): domain Eukaryota; kingdom Metazoa; phylum Platyhelminthes; class Trematoda; order Plagiorchiida; family Troglotrematidae; genus Paragonimus; species Paragonimus skrjabini miyazakii. The sequence goes on along the minus strand of JTDE01001893.1, from coordinate 34,287 downwards.
CCGCTTAATTTTCAACCGACGGTGCATGTATGATTATATATATATATATATATATATATATATATATATATACATATATATATATATAATGATGGCTGAATGCGTGAACGTTTTCAGCTGATATGCATTGAGTCTTCCTTCGACACTCCTTAAAACAAACTGACTCCTTGATTAACCTATCTGACTGATTGCACTGGCTGCATTTCAGTCTTGTTTTCCAGGTAACACAAACTTACAAGTGGCAATTTGAACCCAGCACTGACTTCCACCTATATGCAACTGACCTACAACCAATTATCTTCCGATTCGTTTAAACGTTCACAACAAGCTTACCTCAGACATAGCTAAATCTGTATCTGGTTCATCTGGTCTGATGAAGCGTCCGTGGTCGTGAGTGAGAAATCACAAATAAACGAAGTTATCGATTATATGCAAGTTGTTCTGAAAGTGTGAGTTTTCAATCAACCTCAAATGTTCTCTAAGTACTCCAAGTTCTTTAACTACTCCGTGCAACCTCAATTAACACCTCCAAATCTACACTCGAAAATTTATCAAGTGAACGGTTTGAATTCTACAGAAAATGACGGGAGACATCAGTTCAACGAATTGTTTGCCAATTCTAAGATCAGTGCAATGTGGACGAGCGATCAACGCTGGTTGAAGACGAAGTCAACCACCGGCATTGTTTCTTGTCCTGCTCGATCAAATCTACACCAGGTGTATGCAAACGAAACCCCAGATTCGGTACAACGACGACCTACATGATGAACTGGGTATTTACACGAGGCAAGCAATTTAAACTACCACGTACGGAGAAACCTGGATGCGAACACTAGTCACTCACGTGCATGTACCGTTCTCCTCACTGTTATTAGTTCCCAACCTTTACCTCGTATAATGTGACCGGATAATCTAGTAATTGACAATACTGAACAGTATAGTGACAGTGTATGGTTCAACATACCGAGTGCTTCGTACGAGGGTGTCTTGATCGATAAGTGTATTAATGCACCAATAAGCAGACATTAGTTAGACGAGAAACGGTTGATAATTAACGAAGTGATTCGTAAAAGCAGTACCTGGAGGCCAACAGGTCAATATCGTCATATAAACAAGTCACACCATAGTGCTGAATAATTTGTCCAGCATCCGGTATGTTAGCAGAACGAAACACACACACACACAAACTAAACAGCACGAAAAGGTGTTCGTCTGAACGTGGAACGTTTCGATTATCGAGTTGGTTTATCGCTGATCTATGAAGCAAGGGGCTCTAACGAATACGGATGAGAAAAAGCAAATCAATATGAATAGATCGACCACATGCACCTACCACACACAGGAAGAAGTTAACCGATGGGGACAATAAAGCGAAAAAGAGGACGGGGGCGCAGACGAACTGGGATGTAGCACAGATCAACGCATCGGCAGTTGGCAGGAACTGACGAAAATATCGACCCAGAAAGGCACCAAGCAAAACTCCGATGATGCCGGAGAAACACAGACAAATGCCGAAGATCAACGGTACGCTGCAAGTAATGATGGACAACATAAAATCAGTTATAAGAGCGCTGCCGATAACAGCTTCAGGTTCACAAGACGATATTTACAGAAGCCACTCTGATATCACCTAAAAGGAACAGATCACTACCACGTGACACAAACTGATTCACAGTAATAGCTCACTCAGAAGTCCACACTCATCCAGGAAAATGATAGAATTGTGATACGAAAAAGAGACTAACATGCCCAATGAGCCACCGGTGTGATTATGTGATAAGGCGCACGGTCAACTTTTACAACCACACATGCATCGTCATTCGAGGGGTAAACAAGAGACGGGTAGTTTATTGTTATTAAAAGTAAATGTAACTAGATGAGGTTAAACGTGATAATCTGTTGTGCCAATCACCAACATGAAACGTCGAGTCACAAGCGTAAAGAAATGAACGGATAACGTTCAAAAGTGGCTCGGAAGACTGTTGGTTCCAAAGCACAGCTGTGAAATACTAGGTTAGAAAGTATCTCCAGAGAAATATAGGTAATATGACGTATGATCCGAGTAGCTCGTAAGCTTAAGTAACATGTGCGTGTGTTCACGGTATACATCGGCAAAAGGAACCACAAACAAAAATATGACAAGCATTTCATGAAGTCTAGAGGAGTCCATACACATAAAACACCACGAAGCGTAAAAGTAGTGCACGAGAAACGCCTAACATTTCAGTTGACGATGAGTAATTCTTCAGAAGCAAAAGAACAAGATGCATCCAGAAACATGCTGCCTAATTAAACTCGTTCCATTCAGATGAACAGCATTCAGAATTCTGTAAGTAATCTCACAGAATGAAAGCCCTATGTAATCTACCAGAGAAGGTAACTGTTCTAGAAAAAAAATTATGGTGGGCGCTTGCAAAAGAGAAGGGACGTCCGAAAAAAAAGGACAGAAGTAGAAGATGAACAGACAAACCAGCAAACGATTGTCATATGCAAACTCGAATTAAAACATTTTTTGAGTGCTACACTAGTATGGACCGCTATGTGGCCTGTGCTATGCGTGAATTGATCGCTGTCAGCTCTACGTATACATTTTTAGATGACCTACAGGTAACAGAACTACGTGAATTGTTGATAACGTTTGAGGTATCTTAATCAAACAGTGTCGTTTCGGCAAACAAACTGGAAAGAAGGTGCACCAGTATAGTTTCGCATATCAACGTCTGACTGTGTTACACTAACGCACGTTGCATATACGCTTTGATGCATAAAGTACGCCCTCGCCTAGCGCTATTCGAATCACGATTGTCAATTTTCAAAATGAGGTAACAGTTACTGACGTTCCTCGATCCAGGGAAAATCTGATCCCATAGAAAAATTAAGAGACTATACTCAATTGAGCACGAAATCCGTAGGACGTTATTGCGTCAAATTCTGAAGGGAATTTAGGAGAGTATTTTTTGCCAAATTCGACCAGTGCAACATGTTAAACGTACACGGACTTCGAAAGTTGCAGTTTGGCATCGCCTATCCTATATAGGATCAGGGCCAAAACTATGGAAGTCAAAGAACACATAATTACAAACGAGTATTGAGCATCAACTGCAAGTTGCAGTTGAGAATCAAAAATAAACGATTTAATAGAATGACTCCTAACAGGTCAGTAACGTTCATAATGAAATTTCAAGTTACGGTTTGGGGTCCTGGTTACTCCTAGTCTAGACGTTCTTACAGTAACCGGCTCACAACTGACCAAATTAAATGGGTCATCCGGTGAAACTTTACATGAAACAGAACGATGAATTTTGCCACCGGTTGACATTGCGGACAAGCCAGTGAGTGGGTTTACAAGATTTACTGCGAAAAGAAAGGGTAACGCAGGTTGACCTTCAGTGTAAACAGCAAATCATAAAAACGCACAATCCGCTGTAATTGTGCTACGCACCATGATGCCAGATGAGTATTTACTGAACGGGGTCTTGTTTACTGGGTTACAGTTTATTAGTATCGTAATAGTTTCGTTGAATAAAATTGGTAGGAGCCACCTGCACGGTTAGGAACCACGCTGACGATTAAAAACACCATCCGACATGAAGGCGCATTGTAGCTATCAACACAATTATTGCATTTTTAGTCCATCTCCTTTACTCAATAATTCTTCGAAGAAAACATCATTACAGAGAACGGAGGTTCATATGCAAACAGAAGAAATCAGTGGAAGGTTAAATAAAATAAATAAATAGATCAAATGCTAGGCGTGCTATTTCTTTGATAGCGCAATACCCTATAACTGGTAAGCTTAGCCCAGATAAGTATACAAATTGATTATTGGTATTCTAAGGAAATTCAGACAAAGTTAGTGACAATAGGGACAAATTAGAGGTTGTGGGCTTGATATGCGTGTCGAGTTTTAGCAGAACAGTTGAAACGCTAATATAGTGGCCGTAAGAAGAAGGACAGATTCCAGCATTCCTCCTGCTACCTCGGTGTGACGGGCAGGCTTGTACAATGTTAATCCACGAAGGCTATGTTAACCAGAACTTCAGGCCCACTAGGAACAATCATGTAAGACAAGACGAAGGAGGGCAGATAGACGAAAAGCAGTTACCTCCATATGGTTGTATTTAGCACTACTGGCTGCGTATGAGCGATTAGGTAATGAGATTTGGTCAGTGAACGTACAACAGGATTATATTTACCGATACAATACTGTTGGCTTCTGTATAAGAAAGACGATGGGTAGAAAAAAATAGCCCCAAACGAAGGAACGCCCCGATCACCAAAACGTTCACCAGTACTGCCGGTGCATTATCCAGCACGGTTGGAATCCGTCGTCTCACTCAAAAACCCTATGTTGCTTTAACTGCATCCACTAAGCGCAGCCGTAACCAAAATCAAACAGCAATGTCTTGGTCACCGTGCCCTTGGGCTAGGTAAATTCCTCATTGCCAAGTCAGTGAGTCCGTGTAAATACTTCCGATAAACCATCTGTTGCTTTGTATGTCACACTCCCAGGCCAGAGACGCAAGATGGAACTTCTCAAGTCAACCCTCTTCTGTTCAATAAACGACTAAGCAGTACTAAAAGTTGACGTTCTCCCTACAGTAACGGGGCAGGGTATTTCTCGAATGAGTAACTTTGTCAAGACACTGACAAATCCTCTAGGGAGATTCCGGTTGATGAACACATACGGAGAAATTAAGCGATCATGGACACGAAATAGATAATGTCCGTCGTATAACCTGTGCGGTGTTGTTGCAAGCAGAACAGTCAGTATCAAACAGACAATGTTTACTCGAGCTCCCATTTGTTACGGACAACGTGTATTCCCGAACAACGAATAAGATTTTGTCCTCATCAACATCAACAGCACCATTAGAAACAGCAATGCGACGGGAGCTGAAGATTCGTTTGGTTTCCAGCTTGATGTATCTACTCATGTAGAGGACCGGGTCATATGAAAGGCAGATATTTAGAACTATAAAGCATTTTGAAGCGAATTCAAGTATTAACAGGAAGAACAACGTCTGACTACCGATATGTAGTAAAAGTATAGCATGTAATAGGTTTTTAGAAAACAGAAAAGATTGAACATATAAATGCATGCCAATACCGAAGCATTAGCTCAAAGTAGGAAGATTTGGTCCCACTGTAAACCACATCAACTTACTCGTACATCCGCCAAGCCGTAGGATCATCATACCTAGCGTTGATTCCCATTTCGATGAGCTGCACGGCGAACCATGTGACCGCACCGAGAATGAAGCTTACGCACGTAAATCCACCACTGACAAGCATGAAAGCCGGGTTGCAGAGCAGAGATCGCAAATCCACTAGCCACGAAGTCGCGGTCAGTCGCATAGCACCCTCGGCTTGCCCACGTGGGGGGTCGTGGTGTAAATACATTAGCAACAAAATACAGCCGATGCCCAAGATCGGAGTTACGCGTAACGACCACTGCCACTGATCAGTCCACCGGGCCATGGCCGATCCAATGACGTAGCCTAAACCGCTGAAACAATAAGAGAAAAAAAACAGACAGCGCAACTGTGTTAGTAAGTGCATCGCTACTATCCTATAAGACGAATACTTTAAATCTGGTCCGTCAAAAAGATGAAAGCGTTTCAACTATTTGTAACTCAGAGTTTACTCTCGTTGTGTGCTACGAATTGGTCGCAACCAGGAAGAGAAACCGAAAGGCGTATGCATCCGAATCTAGCGAAAAATTTCGTCAGAAGACCTGTAAACCTAGTTTCAGCAATCTGGCGCTTAACCATCCGTGGTTTAACTGTGGCATCTATGCTCTGTAGGATTTTATGCTCAAATAACAACACGTGGAATAGCCAACACATGTGACAATGGTTGAATTTTAATAAAGTTGGTTCACTACTGTCTTAAAAATTACCGGCTTCATGAAGAGGTGTGGTACCGTTACATGACAAGACTGAAGTCCATATGGCGACACCCAGTACAGATTGCAACCACTCAACGATGCGACACGTTTGCGGCCATTTGATTTTAGAAAAACTCTTACATTTTCAACCTTTGGGTTTTCACTCTTCTTTTCAATCGGAATTCCGAGTCCCAAGTTAGTGTGATACACACAAAAATACACAAGCACGATTTACAGTTGGGAAGCCAGAGAGGTGAGTCTAACTGGAGTAAACTAGAAAGGCAATATCGACCCCTCTTATCAAGAAGCGTTCCCGATTACAGGAGAGTGAAAGTTCATCAAACCTACAGGATCTAGATTAGAACGTGCAAAGAGGATACGGAACTAGAAGCAGCGAATAAAAGGATAAAACACAACAATCACACAACTTGGTTCCGCACCAGAGATGAAGTAAAACAGGGGGAAATCTATAGCTGGTGCCATGGTAAAAAAAAACACAACTGTAGGCTACACTCAGCCACGCAACAGTGCTCCGTAAATATTCAAAACATGGGCCTCAACCGATGAATTCTAAAAAGACCAACAGTAGTACGTGAGATGTCCTGCGCAGTTACATTTCGATTGTATCTCATCAGTTACTTTTGTGAGATTAAAATACACATTGTATGACGGGATCAAGCAACAAGACTAAATCAATCTAGTCGCGTCTGAGATAGTCAATCAGGTGACCAGAGCAGAAGCGGCAAGATGCAACTGATTGTGTCTGTGGAAACAAATACGTCCGTAGAACTAGGAGGCACCTCGCACATATTAACGAACACATACCGAAGCGGCTTTCAAATTCGATATTCGGTTGTGCGGTTAGCGTCATTACAAAACACCTACAGACCGGACAATCAGTGGATCCAACGATCGCCTTCAGAGTGATCTTTACACCAAAATTAAGGCAGGTGTTCAGCATTGAGGAAGCTGTCTCGGCACGCCGATTAAATCCCGATCGAGCTCAAATGAGCCTAGAAACACTTGGTGACTAGCCTTTTGCTATGTTGCGACTGCTTTTGCAGCTGTAACTCTTTATTTTAATTTTATTTTCATGTTCTCTTTAAACCAGAATTTTTAGATCGATATAATTTTTATAGAATCTCCTCCCTTAAACAAATTTGCACCATCTTTGAGTGTTAATTGATGCACATTCTTTTAATTCCTATTAGATTTCTATGGATGTTCTAACCACTTCTTATTCCTTCTGTTTGATCGGTATGGATTTTCTAGACATAACTTTCTCTTTCTGGACTCGTATGACTCCACTTTCGATCCGCAACAATTTTAGCAGGTCACATCAGTTTCATGGCGCTTATCAATGAGTACGTTTTGACTGCATCTTGCTGCTTCTGCTCTGGACACCTGATTGACTGTCTCAGACGCGACTAGATTGATTTAGTCTTGTTGCTTGACCCCACCATAAAATGTGTATGTCAATCTCGCAAAAGTAACTGATCAGATGCAAACGAAATGTAACTGCGCAGGACATTGTACGTACTACTGTTGGTCGTCTTCAAACACACTCAACAGTTATTTTAAACACGTACGATCAGTGACGATGTATCGTCATCCAGTCAATGTCTAAATGATCAGCCGGCCGAGGGAGTTATAAACAAAACGTTCGGTGAAATAATTTGTCGGTTGGAGCGCAAAACAAACGTCCCGTGTTTCGTTAGCAATTCAGTTTTACCAAATATGCAATGCACATCAATAAGTATTGAGCCGTACTACAAAACCGTTGAGAAATGACCGAATATTGTGCCCAGAAAACAGCTAACAAACCTATTTACTGGCATAAGGTCATCGCCTTGGTAACTAACCAGCTGAGCAGTATCTGCTTGGTGGTCTAATCTAGTCTCACAAAGTTGAATGACAATAACTAATCACGATCCCATTTCCACTGCATCCGATAATCAAAGATAAAGGGTGGGAAAAGGCTTGGATAATGGAACATGTTTACGATCGGCCGCCAAATTTGCCACTGTAGAATGGACATGCCCTAAGGCTAGCCACATCGCGCTTCCGCGTGTCAGGCACTGACTTGTTGAACAACTAACCTACGAACCGTTTCAATCATAAGATAGGTCAGTTGTTTACGAATGGTTCTATCTAAGGTATGTCAATATGCGTAGTAGAACAGTGGTGAGCCAAAAAAACAAACTGGTTTGGCATAGTATCTGGATGTGGAAAGGTACGTTGTCAAAATACCAGAGTACCAGAAAGTTAAATGTATGAAATAAATATAAGAAAGTGACTTGATTGTTGAAGACTAGAAATTACTGGGACTCTCCTGGAGGCGACTGACAACAAATGTCACGGTTTATATGTGAACCTACGCTACACACGTCATGTCAGTTAACATATTCTATAAGAACAGCTCAAAATGTACAACAGCGTTAAAATGTCTAAGGTGATGGATACTTCTTACACATGTGGGAATATGGACAAAAGGAAAAAGCGAAATCGTGTTTTAGAGCGGAAATGTTAACTGAAGAAAACAATAGAATTTCGAGATATCACATGCTGCCGACCACAGCCGAAGTAGACAATGTCAGGCCACACGACAATAATGCACCACCGCATTGAGAAAACGGTTGATTCCCTCAAAAATATCATCGAAATGAAAACTCTCCCTCGGCTGATGATTTTACTGGATCTGAACCTCAGTCGAGCTCCCGTGAGACTGTTCAGAAAGTAAAAACAGCCAACTTGAATTTTCGTACTACTGAGGAGTGAAGCATAATCTTGTGGACATTAAGAAGAAAAATCTTCATAGCTGCCGCACTGCTGTATACTGAATAAAGAAGGGGTAGGGGGCGTAGAAAATATACCCTCAAACAAAAGAGCACTCCGATCGTCCACTGCTCGCAGCAGTGAGCGGCAACAAATCAATGTTTCGTTCACTGCGTCCTTGGGATAGGCAGGCCTCCCACTGTCAAGTGAGCCAGACTCTTGAGATATTGGCTACGGGTAAGGTCTATCAAAAAAATCATATCCACTGTTGCCTCGTAGGTCAGACTTTAGAGGCCGAGTTTAAGGGTAGGGTGCCAAAAGAAAACCTCATTTCTTTTCTTGCAAACCAGACTTCTTAAGCAGAGACTCGGAATGGATTCTCACAAGGTAAATCCGTTCGATAGTATAAACGACCAGGAAGTATCAAAAGGTATTGTCACACTGACAAACAAGTCTACTCGTTGTTAGTTTCTGCCCGCTCTGTTTGCAAGGTTTCATCTCTTCAGACTAGAACAGCTAATAAAAAAATGCCGCTTCTAATGCCCGCACTCTCTAACAAAAGGGTCACCTAGTTGCTCTGTCGAGCACTTTCCTTAATCTGGGGCTCCATCTGTGCTGTGTATCCGCAACGAACCTTTACAACCCTAGCATTGCCATCCACTTGAATTCACCCTTGGGCAATGCTAGAAATTATCGATTCTTTCTCGGGACCTCTGGTGACGACGAGGTTGAATCTTGCGGTCAACCTAAACGGAGGACTGCACCGAACTCTAGGGTTGAGCAGAGCTTGCTCGACTGAGCCGCCTGTGACATCGGACCTGGCACTTCGGCCTAAGTCGAATGACGCAGACCATCACATATGTATATGCTCATCTTTGATTTTCCAAGGAAGAAAATAATCGGATATATATATATATATATATATATATATATATATGTTTTATAACGGATCCTAGTGTGGATTTGAAACGTCACGATATATCGTTCATTACTCAGTGTGTGCCCTTTTTAATACTTCATATATATATATATATAGAAGAGATTCATTTGCGAAAAATCTGGACTTCGGCTGAATTCGAACCAGCGACAGAAACACCATGCCAAAAAGCGGCAAGCGCTCTACCAGCTGAGCTAGGAAGTCACGCCGGAAGCTCAGAAATTTCACATTTGGACCTAGTTACCCACCCAACCAACTGTGTCATATGGAATCCACCAAATGATC
>JTDE01001892.1:34040-44517 GCA_014338405.1 Paragonimus skrjabini miyazakii | reverse complement strand
ACCGTTTTCAGTACGAAACTTGCACAAGATGGCGAAGATTCCGCTCCAAAGGGGTGGACATTTAGCTCATAAGTATCCGGCGGTCCTTCAAAACAAATCGAAACCCCACAAAAGAAAACTTAATGCAACTCGATCACGGCTTGCAAGAACATCTCTTCAATGTCGGCGGAGACTGCCACCGGGTACCTGCGAAAACGCATAAATACTCCTAACAAAATGTCATTCAAATCCGGACCCTCTAGTAAGATTTTATTGAGCGACATACCCCATACAATCAAAGACTATCCGTACCTCACCGAACTTATTCGGATTAAGTACAGGATGGTGTGGCAAGTACCATCTCCGCGTTGTGGTTGTAACACTTACTTATGTAGCCTTTCCTGATATGCTTCAGTATCACGGCCGAATAGCCAGCGTTTAGGTTTGGGTCTCGAATCAACCTCCACTTCAATGCAGCAAGACGTTTTTCAGCAACACGGTTATTGTTGTGGCTTCACGGCAAGCCTATCTCATAGTGACCGTCCTTAAATATCACATTGCTTTCAATCATAGCTAATGCTTGTTTGTCCTCCACAGAAAACCCTTTGTCCTCCGAAGTGCTTCCATCAGTGAAATCCAACTCACACATCCTTCTGATCAAATCTTCCAACGAGAGCAGATGTGATTCGACGAGGTTTACACAATGATGGCTCCGGGGCATGGTATGACACGGACCTCGGAGACTCCAGCATAAAATGGTTTTACTCGCATAAGGCTCACTGCCACTTCCCAGTCTCTGTTCCAGTACCCAGTGTGCTTCATGGACGCCGCAACCTAATAGAATCCCTACGCCGTTTTTAGTTGAGCTATCAAACGGAGGGTCCCTTAGGTGAGCCCATGTATCTACCTCAGATTGTTGGACAACGTTGGCCTGCGTCAGTGGCAGCTGTTTCACCGTATAAACTGAACCAGATGTGACAGAATGCCCCTGATCCAGGGATTGCAAATCAACCGGCCCTTTGGTGCATGATGTTGCACAAATTCCGTGTAGAGTACGGAACATCATCTGACAGGGCCGTCCACGCAAACCGATTGCTTTTACAATAAATTCATCGAGCAACGTAGTGTCAGACCCAATATCCAAAAAGGCATACGTTGTCACCTGCACCTCTTGGCCAACCAACCTTATCGGGACAAATCCTAGGCACACGCCGTTTTTACTGGAAGTGGCACCGCACGAGGACGGCTTTGTCTCCTCCTTACTTTGTTCAGGCTGGTCCTTATGAACCCATGTATGATGTCGACGACCACAACCCGGTATTCCACACCATATCGCTAACCTACAGTACCTCGTTACATGGTTCGCCTTCAGGCAAATAAAACAACTTCCGATGATCTTCAACATTGTCTTGCGTTACTCCAAAGATTTGCTGCTAAACCAACTGCAGTCAGATATGTCATGGTTGCCCTTACAAACCGGACACTGCAAGTTCACTCTCTCATAAGGTACACCTACTTTAACGTTGAACCTCGAGTAGTTGACTCCAGAAGACGTTGGGTAATTTGACTTACTTTCAACGCAAGCGGCCAACTGGCCTTACTGACTAGCGCTGACTGCTACTCTTTTCCCCACAAAATGTAATGGGTCGCTAAAGTTAGGTTCCTTGCCGCACTCAGTTATGCTCTCAACAACTCCCGCCCACCTTTCTTGTAAGTAGTGAGGCAATCACTCAACTGCTTTAATAAGTTTTGCTCCGTAATCTGGGTGCGTCAGCATCGTCTGAGAGCCCTTCATCTGACTGGCTAGTCCACGCAAACCCTCAACATCGCTAGCGATTAGTTTAGGATCCATGAAAACTTCTTAACTTACAGCGGCATAATATCATGTCGGCGGCCAAACTGCTGGTGCAAAAATAATCATTGCTTCTATAAACCCCACCTCCTTTGGCAAGAGCGTGCAATGTGTAATTGCTTCATTCGCCCTGCCACAACAATAATCCAAAAAATATTAAAGCTTTGGCCCCTCGTCAACTAACTTAACTGTCACGTTACCTTCAAAAGTCTAACATAGTTGGAGTAATTCACCGGGGAACCATCGAAACTGTCCACTTCAATTTTCGAAAGACTGGCTCCAAGAATCAAAGGTCTGAGAGCCCGCGCTAGCGATTCTACAAGGTCCAAACTGTAGGGGTTTGTCTCCGAGGCCCGTTGTTGAACGAGGGGCTGATATTATCCCTTGACGTTGTGCTAAGTTTAGTCCCGACTGTCGGGACGTGTTCGACTTCCACAGGCTTACGGCACCTCTTATGGAGATCGAGCAGTTTACGCCTCAACTCTAGCTCCTCTGCCTTCAAAATCAGCTCTCCTCCCAACAGTTCATCAGAAACTTCATTAGAAACATTCAACAGAGCATGATTAAGCCAAACGGGGAAACAGCAGATGAGTTTGACACACTCTCCATCTTCCCCGGTGGGGACACCACCGTCCTTATCGCTACCCCTGGGCCGGATCTCTGCTTCGTCCTAGGGGCCCTCAAACAAACAGCAATCATGCTCGACAACACTCGGTTCAGGCGGAATTTTATTACTGAAAAAGCTTTTAGAAACACTTAAACATGTGGCATAAGAGAATCGTTCGTAAACTTTAAAGAATTAAGGTTAACAGAAAGGGGAACGTCACCATAGGTATGAGTGTCCAACTGGTTTTCATCAGAAAGGAGAAAGGGTTCATGTGCAATCGCTACAGTCTCGAGTGACAGAGAAGCGCTTCATCGTCCGGTGGCAGATTGCTGGTTCAGAGAAGCAGGATCAGCCTCGATAACACCATAAATGTCAAGACCGGTGGCAACTTCCACAATACTCGATTTCGTCATTCTCGTCGAATGCCGGAAGTCCATGGCATGAGAGCATAGCTACCCGTCCTCGTTGATAGACAAGGTGTCCGGGACAAATACTGAGGAATTAGAGTACTACTGAATCGTTCGCCAACGAATCTAGTTCACAACGAGTTACGCGTAATTTGTTGATCCAAATATGCCTTTCTCAATATCCAACGGCAGAGAAGATAATCCATCTCCAAAACGGTTAATGAGAAGGCGCTCGTGAAACTGAATTTAATACGGTACTAATTGAATCTGTGTTCATGAAAATTAAATATCGCACTTCGAATGTGAAAAAATCTCAGAAACTGAATGAAGGATGTGCCCGTACAACAAATTTGACAATTAGGCACGGCTCAGTAACGGGGGACGATAAAACGGAATTGAGTTCACTCAAACAAATGGTCATTGTTTGAGTCGGAGCAAAATGATTGTTTATGCATCGATAACTGGTAAGAATTATGAGCTACTCAAGAAAGATTGTCACATTTTGACATTTAGAAATGTACATGGCTCCGACTGAATAAGAGCTAGGGAAACGGTTACAGTAGCTGGTGTAAAAATAAAATTGGTTAATACCGTTTATTCTTAGGGAAAATAGTGAAACCTAAGGCCACCCCTCAACACAAATCAAACGAATCACAGCAGTCTCAAAACGATGCAACAGACCTTAACAAAATCGGCAGCAAGTGTGGATAATGTGTCCCATTCTATCACTAACAACGTCCCTATTTTCTAGTTTATTGTTTCCTGGCCATGCTTGAGTGCAACTTGCCACTTGTACGCAGCTCAGTGCCCGGTTATCTGACGGTTAGTGACCCACTCTGATGCTCGTTCTTTCTTCGAAAATAACACTGATTCTCACCTTACCATTTCGGCCACAACATTTCAATCGTCGCAACATGTGTACTCATGATTCTGATGATTGCTTGCCTGTTTTCGCCAGCTGCAGATTTCACTGATGGCCACCACAATGTCTTCTAATTTTTCGCCCGCCCACATTCCTTGTTTAAGATCCTTCAGTTCCATCCCAGGAGCTCCATCCTTATCAAACCACTGATCATCAGTGTTACCTGAAGTTGTGGATAGTTCACCGCCGGAGGACCTCACTACCGTTTAAAGGTATATTGTTCATCTCACGTGTGCTTCATGTTTAGAACACCAATCACGAGCCCCCGTGATAAAAGGGTGCGTGATGATGAAACTTTCATGCTCGCCACAGTGGACGGATGGAATTAATTCCGTCATTGAAACAGATGATTCACTGTTCATGAAAAGAAAGTACCATCGTGGTTGTCACTTCCCAAAGACCTAAATACTTGGTGCCATAGAAGGAGAAACCAGGATGGCGATCGTGATGGTTTGATCTAGGATCGAAAAGAATTTGGCCACCTAATTACCCTCTATCCGAAAACTTGTACGAGTAATCTGGTTATAAAACATACATCATTTACCTCCAGCTTCACTTCATAATAGCAACGGATTAATGGAGAGTTTACAGCGCTCTGAATGAACTAGCACACTACGAACAACTGACAACAGACCACTTAATCGACCCCAAAAATAGGGCTATCCCTGCATAAAATATCGAAAATATTTTAATAGTTGCTAAAGCACTTTCGGGCCATATTCAGAGCAAATGAACGTCAGTTCCAGTAATATCCTCAGGGGATCGTTTGACGGGAACGAAATCTGGGATATTTGATTGGCGAACTATTACTCAGCTTGTCTCACACGAAAGTGTTGTAAATGATAAAGCATACCCCGATACACTACCGCCCGCATTCTTTATTCGAATTCTTCGAGATAATGGGATCACTAGCGTTCAAACGGGGCACCGGATTGCGAAATCAACGCATAGACCGTAGACAAAAACAACCATGTGATAATCGCTTTTTGGAATAATATTTCATCGACTGTTTTCTATCTTAAGTATTGACAAGGAAACCAAATGAACATATACTCAGGATATATAGCAACCCACAAACGTGGTACCATAGCATTCACTGGAATTTACTTTGTCGGGATGCTAGTTCCTAGGTTCGTACGCACAAGATTTCCCCGGCCTTATGTCAACGCGGGTTGAGAGTCGTAGTGAGAAGACGGCAAATCTGCATACAAACTTCATTTGTTGATCTACTCGCCGTTCGCAAGCAGACTTCAACGCAACAATTAAAGGCGCTAGGGAGTGGGACGTGAGAGAACCGTTAGCAAAACCGCACGTCAGCCGCCAGAATGGACGCATGTCGACGGAAATTCCAGTCAACTTTCAGAATACAAACAAGCGTCAGACTGGTTGAGCGACGTTCCCAACGGTAGTAGCTAAACATTATCAGCTTGATGAATATAGCCTACAGCAATGAAGGCAGCGCGGATTCACTACATAGCCACGAGCAAGGCAGCGATAGTCACGCCAACACACTAACCCTGATGTTGGCGTTTTTAATAAATTTACATCCAGAAGATAATGTGAACAGGCACGGTGGTCGCAGGGAATTTAGGACGTTGGAGTTGAAACTAGAAATCGTAAACTATTCGAGATAACGCATGGGAAAATAGATGCGCCCCTCTGAACAGGTTGTAGGTCGAGGAGGGAGATCGTCCTAGGTGAATGCGGGAAGCAACGCCGGGGCTATGTTGGAGTCTCAATTATATGGGGACAGCTTAGATTATGCTTGTGTTGTCAAACTGGGGGTGAGTCGATGAAAGCAGGTTTAAGGCGGTCGGTCGAGACCATAAGGTTTTGACCGAAACTGTCTGTCACGTAAGTTTTTGCAGACCGTTTAGTGACACGAAGGGGTCCCTTATACGGCTGTTGCAACGGTTTTTTAATAGTCCCTTCGCAGAAACACGAACTAACAAGTGCTGAGTTCTTTAAGGACGTAAGGCGAGTATTGTTGAATACATCTAACATTCGCTTGTATCTACCGCATGTAGATGGATAGTCTGCTGGTGCGGTCCTGTGTGTCGACAATAGCTTTGCTTGATGGTTGAAAGAAATCAGCCAGAAGGCTTAGAGGATGACTGTGGACGAATGAAGCTGGGTTCGTGCTGTAATCTCTGGCACAGTTACGAATACCAAGTAGAACTAATGGTAATGCTTCCGTCCAATTCGTTCGCCCGTGAGCGCATTATAAAGCTTCGAGTTGACGATCGAAACGCTCTACGAGTCCATTCGCTTGTGGGTGATATGCTGTGGTGTGTGCTTGGTACACGTCTGACAGCCTGGTCAGTTTTGAAAATAAGGCTGATTCAAATTGCATACCGCGATCAGGTGTAGTGGTCGAGGGACAACCAAAACGTGCGATCTAATTTTCAACAAAAGTGCGGGCGGCAGATACTGTTAATAGGTCTGACAACGGTGTAATTTCTGGCCAGCGAGTGAACCGCTCGATACACGTGAGTAGGTGGGTGTAGCATCGAGAAGGTGGAAGTGGTTTGACGAGGTCCAGGTAAGCATGTTCAAGACGATCGCCGGGAGTCGGTAAAGCTCCCAGCGGGCCGCGCGTGTCTCGGTTGACCTTGGAACGTTAACACGCAAGGCAGCAACGAGCCAAATGTCGTACGTCCCGATTCTTGTTAAGCCAGACAAATCGACCTTCAATCAGTCATAATGATGCGAATGTTCCTGGTTTTGGCAGGTTGTGCAACGCTTTGAAAGCTGCTTTCGCAACTAACGTGGTACGACCAGCTTGGGGATATCCCAGCGAATTGTCACATATAATGGTACCAGGCGAATATAGCCGTGGCAACGTGGCAGTGCGTAAGGTCGTGCGTTTTATATCACTTATAAACGTGTAATCGGACTGCTGGTGTGCAGCTAGTTGTAATGTGAGATCAGTTCGGTGGCTGTAGACAAGCTGTGCATTTAGGATGGATTATCCGCGGCGACGTTTGTGGCTCCGGATACACGGCGGATGTCCGTAGAAAATTAGGCTATGTGGTCCAGTTGTCTAGGTTTACGAGGCGAATGTCTACTGAAGTAATTCCGCAAGGCGTATACGAGCGGCTTGTGGTCCGTGGAAGTAATGAAATCACGGTCCCCGAGTGCGTGGCGAAAATAGCGCACAGCCCTATACGCAACCAAGAGTTCACGACCGAAGGTACTGTGTCGCGCTTCGGTGTCACTGAGCCGTTGAGAAAATAATGCGATCAGTTGCTACGTCTTCCAAATTACTTACTGTAGCACTGCACTTATGACTGTGTCCGATGCATCCACGGCGATGCTGGTTGGTGCGTTCGGTTGTCGGAGGTGCAACATAGCTGCAGAGGCAAGTGTCTCCTTTACGGTGGCAACAACCGGAGTAGTTTCGGGGGCTTGGTGCAAAGTACGTTTATTGCCCCGACGTAAATCACTCACAGGTTGCATAAGCTTCGCGCAGTTGGGAGTAAATCGACGATAGTAATTTACAAGTCCGTTGAAGTCCAGTTCAGTTCAGTTCATAGAACGTGGCGGCTAGCAGCCTGGTAGTCCAGTTTCTTGCGCTGGTAGGCGACAGCTTTCCGCGTTTCGATTGAGGATCCCTTATCAAGCTTCGTCTGCCCGGTGCTCGTAACTTACAAAAACAATGACAGTCTTGTATGTAAAAAAAGAATTGGAGGACCAGGAAACAACTTGCGTGCATGGTCGTTAATAAAATGGAGACAACCGTACTGAGATAATCACGCATACGTACGCATCCGTACACACTCACTATGAAACAACTACTAATATTCATGTGGTACCCTAGCCATATGATACTCTTATATGTACCTGCAACAGTTTTGCGACACTATTTGTGCAGTACTGAGAGAGACAATACTGCTCTTCCTGCACACTGAAAAGAGGGTTTGCAGTCTGCGTGCTCACATGACAGCCTACCATCGTTGTAGAGAAAAAATAGATATGTTAAGAACGAAGGACATGTTCAGGTACAGCTCAATCCATTTGAAACCCCCGATTTCTCAATGGCGACACATGAACACACTAATACTGAGATAGTCTGGCGCAAATTTCGGGGCAATAAGATGGAGGGAGTAGAATTCTACAGCCCCCATCTCCCATTGCCTCACCTGGTAGGACCAAGTTTGTAGCCTTCGGAATGGAGGCATGCGCTCGTCGTACTATTTATTTATTTATTTGTTGGAGAAATAATAAGTCCATCCGAATAGTTTTGGTTTTACCTCTCTATTCCTGTTAAAGGTCCCTTTTTGAAACTTGTTAGTTACGGCCTTTGCTGCCTCAGTTCAGTTCAGTTCAGATCACAGGACTTGAGGATAGTAGCCGGTTGTTGTCTAGTTTTTTGCACCAGTGAGCTCTGTTGATCCCATCGGACCGCGACAAATGGAGAAACAAAACTTCCCTTCAACAGTGTTTTGGAGTTTTCATTGGTATGTATAACACAACACACTATTGAAAGAGCAACGCGAATATCCTTTATTGCTTTTAAATAAGCGGAGACTATATATAAAATACAGTTGAGTACCAGTTGTAGTGACACTTTTGCCAATGCTATCCTGTCCTATGGTTTGCATTTGCCAATCAGTCATATCAAGGGGCCGTCATGAGCCGTCCAGAAAAATGAGAAAAGATTGGATCAAATAAATAAATAAATAAGTAAAGACAATGAAAGTTTTCTATGGCTGACAGTATCCAACTTAAAACTAAAACTGCAATGTTGCTAAACTGAAGAGTAGGCGGGTTCGGATTCCAGGGTAAAAATGTGGGCATGTAATGTAAGGCTGCAGCTGTTAATGACCGGGAGTGACAATCCCAACAGTTTACCTTTTGAGTATCTGCATGAATGATGGTAAAGTTGCAGTTCCTCTTTTTGAGCTATGCACTACAGCACTTGTGTACAACCAAATAGTACGGAAGGTCTAAAAATTATTACACACTTTAAAAAAACTTTTAGTAGATATGTAATATCCGCATATACATGTACATGAAAATTTTACATCCATACCTGCATATAAACGTCTGTCTACATCTAGATAAAGCTACACACAACATTGTTGTCTACAGACGGCACATATACAGAGTTATGACACACGCCAAGTCTACATTAGGTCAGGAGACACTCGGTTTCAGACCTGGTCAAGCCTACACTTGAGTGCTTCGACCGTTGAAGCTTCGAGAGTATACGGGGGAGCTTGTTCCGCGCGTTCACCACTCTGTGAGAGAAGAATGAATTGTGGATCATCATATGGTGCCCTCTGAGTTGGGACATCTTCATCGAATGAACGTGGGAATCGTGTCTGGAAACGGGCACGACCGGATGGCCTCGATATTAGAATCGAGCGGTTTAATCCCATCTGCCGAGATGCCGTAGCCCAAAATATCCAACGAGGCTTGACCGAGTTCAGACCTAGCTCCAGTGACAGTAAAGCCGTATGACGCTGGACGTTGAAACAGCTTCCGAGGGTAGATGATATGCTTTTCCGGGAAAGAGGTAGCCATGAGGATATCATAAATGGATGTATAAACATAGTCTAACCCACAGATGACTTCATTAATCAGACGTTGGATCGTCTGTGCAGCGTTACGAAGACCGAATAGCATGCGCAAAAACTGGAACAGACCAATTGTAGTAGTGACAGCTGTTTTGGGCATATCTTCCTGTGCCGCCGGTATCTGGTAACAGGCTCGGACAAGGTAGATTTTGCTGAAGATTGCTTTGCCTGCAAGACTAGCGTTAGATCGTGAATGTGTGGCACAGGGTACCTACCTGGAATAGTGGTACTTTACAATCCACAGCAGTCTCCGCATGGGCGCCAGTCGCCTTCTCTCATCTTTGGCATCATGTGCAGAGGAGATGCCTATTGGCTATCGGATGGGCGAATTATACCCATGTACAGCATGTGCTGGCATTCGTCACAAACGATGCGCAGGTTGTCGGGCGCCAGTCTTCATGGTTGCTTAAAAAACTGGTGGGCCTTTAGTTTGATGTGACGTACCACGTCCGTAACGACGGCAGGTAGTTAATTCGATGGACGGGTCAATTCCGTAAATTCACGCAGCACCGCTCAGCATGTATCATCACCTCTTGGATCATTAGGCAGCGGGCTGAGCACGGAAGTTGAAAAAATTGTGCATACGGTGAATATACTCGTTAGAGAATCTAGGGGCTTGTAGTGACCTGCGTTGGTAACTAACCCAAAATGCTTTAAGGAGTCCATGTCCAAGATGACATTTGGTAAATCCGCAATAATTAACACCCAACGGAAAGCACGCCACAGACCTACATTTAATGTGAGGGATCATGTGCCAAAAGTGCGCATTGGGGTCCCATTGATGACCTGGAGCTTGAAGGGTGTCGAACGAGAGGTATCCTCTTTTGCAGGTGGTACGACACTGACTTGACCACCGGTGCCCACTAGAAAACGCAACCTAGAATTTCTACCAAGTATAAAAGGGCGACCAGGAGTAGGACTGTTGGCAACAGCTGTCGCCACAATTTGCTGGCACTCTCGTTTCCTGAGGCGGTTGAGAACGTGCATGGTTTAATGCACTTGCACACCTTGGTCCCGAATTTGTGATGACGCCTATAGTATCCCGTTCTTGAACGCGACTTAGAACGGTTACGACCCCTGGAAGCGGAGCGAGATCGGAAAGCTTTAAGAGCTTGGATTTCTGGACAA